>CM053791.1:259896667-260121667 GCA_028749045.1 Cupressus sempervirens | reverse complement strand
ACATCCTACTAACATGCAAAGTAAAGCATAGGATACCATCATCTAACATATGCATATCATCAATATAAGAAACATACCAGTAAATACATCCATCATAAGGTACATCGTCTATCGTAATGCTCCAAGAACAGAATGAAGATAAATACCAACCAAGAATGCTCCAGCCACGGTGTCTCGGATAGATCTCAAATGATAAGAGTGGAAAATACACTACCACCCGACCGCGTAGTACCTAAATGGTCCACTCCCATCGTGCTGAGGAGATAATCTCAAGTCCCAAATAGGATATCAAAACCACAAAGCATAAATCTCTTAAAGTCCAGGAATCCTAAAAGTATACTAACTCAAAGGTTCTATTCACACAAAATTGACATCTAATTCCCAGAGGCACAACAATGACATGTAGGAAACCTACTCTGCAAGCGGGAAAGTGTCATCACATTTATCTCTTACAAGTTACCCTGGTAGTTAGCTAAACTCCACGGGTCCATACAGATCTCATGCGGCCACTAGTATCCTCTCATACTGACGAGGCATATTATGGAATGCAAGGTCGCAACCATGCATCTCACTACTCCCATGCTAGCCTATACAAGTGCTCAAGGCATGGGTGAGAACCAAAACAATTATCTTTTTAGGTTCATTTAATCCCCATTTAGTGTGTAAATATTATCACTTATTAACAAAACTTACAATGAGTTATCCTGGCAGCCACTTAGGGCCCGATCCCCATTGCAAGCCACTTTCCGACACTACAAGTAGATTACCTACCCTAATGCTCATGGAATCATAAAATCACCACAGTCCTGTACAAGCAACTGTAAAGAAAATCCAAAAGATAATCCATAAAAAGAATCATCAAATATCCACAATAAGAATCATCAAATATCCATGATAAAATCATCAAATATGCATAAAAGCATCAAACCTCCATGAGTAACATCCATAGAAAATCATGACCACAACAGTTCTCTATTGGCAACTGAAGGCATTACTGATAATCATAAGTATCAATTGGTTCTCAATAACCAAAATAAATCATCACATCCATTGGTTCTCAACAAGCAACCAAGAATATCTCAAAATCATACTGATCGAAGACTCCAAAATGGTTGAATCAAACATGTCACAACATGACATCATCAAGAATAAATCCACATTTCAATCCCATCATGGTGACTAGAAAATAAACCAAGGATAACTGATCGATGACTCAAAAATGATTAGCTCAAGTGTCTCATACACATACATCTCAGCTTCACACATGAAGACTGATGAACAAATACAAATATTTCATAGAGCATACGATCACATTACCATGGTTGGGCTTATAAAGATCGAGACCAAATAAAATCAACATGCCAACACATCTCATAACCCCCGAGCCTCTAATAACAACCTAGGACTGGTCAACACTAGTCAACCCAAAAACCCAAAACAAAAAACATATAGAATACACGATGCAGACACATGTTTTGGTTTTGCTATTATCTCATAGTTGAATTAAGTGTAGAGCTTCGGTTTTCATTTCAAGTATACTTCAAATGTCTAGGTTTCATCATTTGACCTACAAGTCAACCCAGTTGTTTCCCGATAGCATTATCCTAAGAATAACTTAAGGATAATTATTCACTAAACTGATCATCATTGACCTTAATTCAATTGTTCTCTTATTTGAGCAAGGTCCATATTACTAATTGAATAACTCTCCTATAATGTTACTTCAACTTTTCACATAAAACAAGGATCATTAATTGTTAAATTATAAGAGAACCAATTATCATTCTTCGAATAAGATATCTTTACTTAATTAGAATGATCAATTAAATCCATCAATTAACATAGGCACACCATCCATGACCTATTATCATTCTAATAATTCTTAATTAAGACTTAATTAAATAATATTAAAATTTAAGCCTTTAATTCAATCGTTATCATCAGTGACAACCATATAATATCTAAAATCATATTTCAAGTCATAAGACTTATCAACCTCAATATAGATAATTTACAATCTCGTTAAAATAATTATATCAAATAAATCTCTATTATATAACTTAATTATTAATTAAATCTAATCGAATTATTTGATATCTATTTAAACTATTTATTATTCATTAATAGTTTGTTAGACCCAACAAACATTAATAAATAATAAACTCGTCAAAACTATTATTAATCGATATAGAGAATCTTTACATAACTTCTTTAGTTATATTTGACTAACTCTTAACACTATTAAGGTATATCCATAACAATTCCAGTCATAGCAAGATTATTAAATGTTATGACAATGTCTATTACCTTTGTCAATTAGATCCATTATCCTTTAAAGTCTCTTAATCATCATCATTAAACAACTATTGTCAATCATAACATAAATTACCATCTCGTAATTATTTAATATATCTCTTCCATCAGTTCTATCTACAATCGTTCCTATGAAAATCCCCATTAATTCTTTTAAGACATTCTTATTAGTCTTTTTAGACTAATTAAGTAGTTATAAATTCTAACTATATTGCTCTATTGAAATTTCAATAACTCGATTATCAACATAAACAAAATCTTGCTAATATTATATATATATATATAAATAAATAAATAAATAAATAAATAAATATATATATAATTATATAAATAAATAAATAAATAAATAAATATATAATTATATATATAGAATGATTAATATGCAATACTTCATAATAATTACAAAGTCGAATTACAATATTATATATACATATATATGCATATGTATATTTCATACACATATATATATATATATACATATAATGTTATTAAATTGAATTGCAAAATCCGAAATCCTCATTACTGCACAATGAATCACTGTCGGCATTTTGTAAAAGTGCCGTGTCATGTCACAGTGGTGTGCAACGTCCTGCGCGGTTTGTTATTAATATTCGTGCGACCTAACACATCGTCAGTGGAAGTGTTAATGGTCGCACACTTTTTAAAACTCTTGCCCAACCATACTCAAGGAAAGGCCATGCGACCCGTAGGTCACACGTACCCTGGGAACACGCGGGTACTCTGCAACTCGTGCAGGTACGCCGCTAGGGGGTACGTTGGAGTCCCTCCCACTTATATATAATTTTTGTTTAATGAAACGTTTGCAATAACATTTTCTACTATGCAATAAAACATGCGATTCGGGTTTGATAAATAAAATTTCTCATCTTGACTTACACAAATATATACATACATACATACATACATATATATATATATATATATATATATATATATATATATATATATATACAGATTTACAAAAGAGAATATATACTCAAAATTAAAAGGCTTTTCTAAACAAGAATTTTCCTTTTTAAATAATTATGTACTAAACATATCCATTAATTCATCCAATGGGTTTAACTATAAATTTGAAATCGTCTTTCTCAATTTGATTCTAATTCGAACCCAAACTCGTTTAGATCTAATGTCTCCTTAACTGGATCTAGGGTTTTCTAATGTTTTCTACTCAACCAATAACATATCTAGATTTCAATTCCAAATTTTCAAATTCATTCATGGAATATAATCAAACACATATAACAAACATGATGAAGACAGGAAGAGAAATGGTGCAAAGAGAATATGTGAATATCACGAGTGCACCTGGACACTGATGCTAATCCGCCATGCCTCAGAAGTCCATAGAAAATCCCTTCCTTCTCCGATCATTCGCAATTCGAGCATGTAGAAGAATATGAGCTTGTAGCTTGTAGCTTCCATCAAGCTTCTACTTCATCTTCCATAAGGCTTCCATAAAGCTTTCCTTTAAGCTTCCATAAGGCTTCCCATAAGCTTGTCAAAACACACTAGGAGAGCCTCTATTTAAAGGCCTCTAAGATGCATCTAGAGTGTCTCTAGAAACAGCTAGAAGATAAGTATGACAACCAAGCATGGGTCTTCTCCAACCTTCTAGATGAGTCTTAAGGTTGTAGACACCATGTGCTCAAATAAAAATGCTAACTCCTAAGTGTAGACAACTAGTGCATTCTTAGAGTGCAAACTTCTGTGTTGTCTACATGACAACTCTCGAGAATTTGCCAACTCCTATGTGAATAAATATTTAAAATAATACACATTAATTAATATAATATTTAATTTACTCTTCCCAATTTAATTTATTTATTTATTAAATCTCATGCACTAACTTTTATAATTCCACTTTGCAATCTTAATATATTTATATTTTAATCACATGAAATTTAGAATCTTTTAATAATTTAAAATATATTTTCCACTTTTAAATTTCATTTTCCAAAACTTAATTGCTAAAATATTTATTAGCTTTAATAATAATATTATTTAGTCATTTATTTAAAAATGAGCTCCAATATATTGTTATTAAAATAAATGTTGTCACATTCCAAATTTAAACTTTAAACTTTTATTTTCAAATTTAATTATTTTATTTAATTAATTTTCCAATTAATTAAATAAAATAAATATTAAAATATCATATTAATTTTCCATTAAATTAAACCATTAATTAAATCTTTTAATTAGGCTTAATTAATAGAAAATACATCAAAGACTCTCAAAGTAAAAATATGAAAACCCATCATAACAAAAATACATACAAAATCAAACCAAAGGTTTAAATCTTGAATTACGTCATCCAACATATTCGGAGGGTACTCAACTCAGATACTTGTCCTAATTTTCCAATTAGAACAAATGGCTTAAAAGGGTGGGGATTTGGACTTGAGAATTTATCTCCCCTCTCTTATCATTGAGATAGTGTGATAGGGTATGCTCATCCTGGCAATTCAAGGAAGTTGATACTCGGTACCTACAACTTGCATAAAAACCATGCATGTACAAGCACAATATATACTAAACTAAACAGACAATGGCCGGAAGTGGTGCATCGTGTAGATCCCGACTAGCAGGTGACTACGACTCCCTTCCTTAACCACATCAGACACGCCATACAAAAGCAAACACGCAAAAAAAACACGCACACCATACACAGGCAAGTATGGGGTAAGTATCCATAAAACACATATGATAATAAATCATCTTACTAATCATCATTAATAACTGAAAGCAATGTAATGATCATCATCAATAATTGTGAACACTAAAAATAATCATCATCCATACATGAAATGTAGAGTCTAAGTAATCTCATCACATAATAAACTGAATCCATAGCACAATATCTGATAATCTCAAAAGAATGCTGCTAACCATCAACATAAAACTAGTTCTAAAAGAGTTCAGCAACGATAACAAAATGCGAACTAGGGGTAGGCACTACAAATCCACCATTTCTAATTTTCTTTTTCTAGGAGAGGAAGATTCCCTAGAGACACTCACATCATCATGCACTAGACACATTATCAAAGGGCCAAAACTAGAAAGAATACCAATTTTCATTTTCCATAGAAAGATTTTCTAATAAAACCATGCTCAATAAATCACATAAATACATTTTTTTCTTGTTACATCATTTAATGTGATAGAAATATAACTATATTCATTCAATGCGTACAAGTAGAAGAAAAAATTAGCTTTATATGAGAGAACAACTAAGATCACTTATAGTTGAAGTAGGGGAAATATTATGGTTTCTTGGATGTACGCTAATATAATAAATCCTCAAATGTGTTCTTTCAATATTTATGACTCTCAAGCATATTGGATTTGAGTATTTTATATTAACCTATGCATCCATAGATCTAATATCTATATCATAAAAATAGAATGTAAAAATGGTAATATGAGTACATAGTTCTTTGCTAGTATGCATAGAAAAATAAATTGGAACACGAATTGCCAAAATTTTAAATGAAATTATGAAACAAGAAGAAACAATGTTAATTACGAGTGGTATAAATGTTCTATTAAACTAGAAGTATACAATAATAACCTTAAGTGAATGAAAAACAAATGTTAGAAGGATCTTAAAAAGATATAGTAAATAAGGTGTGTTTTCTTACAATAAAAACAATATTATATTGAATAATATACAACAATATCAGAAAATGTATTAAAAAATCTTGCAAAAAAAAAAACTCTTTAGAAATCTAAAAGAAATGAAAAATAAATATTTGGGCTTAAATATTGAGAAGATTAATTCGAACTAGATATCAAACTGCTTAAGGAAATTTGTGATCAAATGAAAATTTCTAAATATTTTCATTCTCGTGTTTCTAAACTTTGTATTATTTCTCCTAGACTCATGAAATTACTCTCTTATACTGATGCAATAATTATCTTATTTTTCTCTTGCTATAATCTAATTCTCTTTAAAAATGACTATTATTGTACCAAATTTGGCCAATCTAGTTGTACTAATATGTAAAATATTATACCTTTTAAATTTCCATTAACATATGGTATAGTTAGATTATTTCCTTGACAATGTGTTCCCTTACGAGTCTCTACCAATCTTGAAATCATGGTTATTGAGTTCATAATATAAGTCCTAATAGTATCAAGTACACATTTTAAAACCAATCTTTCATACGTCATTGGATTCACATTATTACTGAAATTTTTCAACTTCAAATTTATGATTTTAATAACTTTCTTTTTTGTTCATGTCAACTTGTTATTTTTCCCTTCAAACCTACCTGGAAACTTAACTACATACTTTTCTTGAGAGATAAAATTATCTTCAAGTCTAGACATAGAGTTGTTTGAAGCTAAATGCTAGGCTTCAAACCTATTTTACCCTTAGTTAGCTACTCTTAAATCTCTCCTTTATTATCAATGGGTACCTAAACTGAGCTATTGAAATAGGTATTCACCAAGTCATCCAATCACTTATTATCATAGAAGAGGCTTTCACTTGTATTTTTCCTTCTTGTAGAATATTGTCATATACAAGCTCTACGTAGCTTTTGTTTATCAAATATATTAATATTTTTAATGACTCACCCCAATAATTATATATATTATTCATTTTTGGATTAAGGAAAAAATGACTATTACAAGGACCTGAAACCTAATAAGTATCAGATTTAAAAAATAAACAATCTATTTGTACTAATATCTAAAATATTATACCTTTTAAATTTTCATTAACATATGGTATAGTTAGATTATTTCCTTGACAATGTGTTCCCTTATGAGTCTCCATCAATCTTGAAATCATGGTTATTGAGTTCATAATATAAGTCCTAATAGTATCAAGTACACATTTTTAAACCAATCTTTTTTATGTCATTAGATTCACATTATTATTGAAAATTTTCAACTTCAAATTTATGATTTTAATAAATTTTTTACTTCATGTCAACTTGTTATTTTCCCCTTCAATCCTACTTGGAAACTTAACTACATACTTTTCTTGAGAGATAAAATTGTCTTCAATTCTAGACATAGAGTTGTTTGAAGCTAAATGCTAGGCTTTAGACCTATTTTACCCTTAGTTAGCTAGTCTTAAATCTCTCCTTTATTATCAATGGGTACTTAAACTAAGCTATCGAAATAGGTATTTACCAAGTCATTGAATCACTTATTATCACAAAAGAGGCTTTCACTTGTATTTTTCCTTCTTGTAGAATATTGTCATATACAAGCTTTACGTAGCTTTTGCTTATCAAATATACTAATATTGTTAATGACTCACCCCAATAATTATATATATTGTTCATTTTTGGATTAAGGTAAAAATGACTATCACAAGGACCTAAAACCCAATAAGTATAATATTTAAAAAATAAGCAGTTAGGTCCTAAAAAAAGAACTATGGTGGAAAAGTAAAATAAACTTGCACAACATCTAACAAACTAGCTACCAAAACTAGCACTAACCTAGACCAAGAAAAACACAGCAAGGAGAACGAAGGTAGAAAAAACCAAACCTAACCTTGTTCCATTAGAAAATTAGCATCGAAAATCTCCTCAATGTTTAGATCACCTTCAAGGTTCTTTGAAACCATGGATGTTGTCTTTCTATTAAGTCATCCCCTTATTATTTTCACCAGGTCTTCTGGTATATCTTGGTAGTCCTTTTATTTTCTATTTAAGTCAACTTTAAGATGAATTCCATCTACATCCACCTTCCCTTTATTGTTCATGATCTTCAAGATGGAAGATTGGGTTCTATTATCATTTTCTTTTAGGGTTACATTAACTATACCCTCTATGTCCTTCAATTTATTTGGGATTCCATCACATATTCCTTCTAACCTTACCCTTACCTCCACTTCAATTTCCATATTTTTCTCTAAGGAACCCACCTTTTCTCTCAGGAAAATTATTTTCTTGTGTACCTAACTATGAAAGACCAAGGTTAACCTGGCTTTATAATTAGCTTTACTGAGAATGTCCATTGACTTCGAAGCATGTTCCTTAGAAGCCTTTGTGTCTTTCATATTATACATGTCCTCAAAGTGAAAAATAGACTACCTAACAATATTGATGGTAGAATCCCCATGCCTACTGTTATTTTTATGTTCTTTTAATTTAAGAATTCTCTTATTTCATTTTATAGTGGAATGAGAAGTCTTCTATAATTTAGGAATAAGAAGCTCCTCAAAAACTTCACCAGTTTCCATTCTATCTACATTTCCTTTCTAGTGCAATGATCCATTGAGTCCCTATCATCCTAGGCATCAACTATCATTGTGTCCTCTTCATCCCATGTGTCAATCCTAGTATATTCACTATCCATTATACCCCCTTCATATGTATTTAATTTTTGGCCAAGACTTAGGAGGTGTGGCCTTGTAGTAATTTGTAAAGGGGTGAATGATCCCTTAATGGAGGATGAGTTGAGAAGAATTATTTTGTTGTGTTTGGGCATACACCCATTTACAAATTTCAAAATATAATAAGGGAAATAGATTTAAGATCTCCATACCAGAAGTGATTAAGAAAATTTTTTTTGAAAAAATCAACCCTTTTCTTCCTGTCATCTAAACTAAAATAATCCCTATAATACAATTCAACACATGCCTTCAAATGGGCTTAATTTTCTTATTTGAGAAATAGTTACCAATCTTGCTTACGCCTCCCTTACAATGCAACCCTCAAGAAATTTTTCTAGTGGCTCCTCTATAACTTTTCTTTTCTTGAAGAAGTTTAAACCCTTGTAGGGAAATCTAGTAATTTTGTAGATAAAGTAGGTGTTGAGGGGAAAAGAGACCCTTTACATTGTAACATTGTACAATGTCCAGCCTTTGGATAATTCCTTCATAGCTTTAGGATCAAATCCATGAAATCTTTCAAGGTATGTAGTCACTCCTTCGATCTCAATCTATTCCCAAACCTTCAACATATCTCTTCATTCCTTATAGAAGCTCGACTCTTATCTCCTTAGTTCACCTCCCATATTTCTGTAGTTAGCAAGAAAACCTTTTGCATCTAATATGAAAACACCAGACTGAATGTTATGAAATCAAATGAGGAAGAATGCTAAAAATGACCAAAAAGTGTGCAATCATTAGTGTTTTTTAACAATATCACTCCTCCATAATATCTTGTAATCATCATGGAACTTCATTGATATATTCATCATATTCATCTAGGTTTCCAACATGGCAACACATACTGTGTTCCTTTATTTTCTCATTTAAATTAAAATCATTTGCAACATTCTATTTTTGAAACGTCATATACTCTCACCTAATGTCTAGGTTGCTGATATAGTTAGAAATGGAGTTGGCCCCTCACCAAGTATGGTATATAATGACTTCTTCAAAAGTACTCAAAATTAATCTCACCTTATTTATTATAGTTTTCCTTGTCCATGTTGGCAAAAATTTCCCAATTAAACTCTTGATGATGTTATTTGAATCCCTTTCCACCCAAACATTTTTGCAATTATAGAATTTTGTTAAATTAATAGTGAGGAGGGAACCTTTTGCTTCAACAATGTGGAATATTTGGGTGCCAAGTGAGCAAGTCACTGTATTGACACAATTACCATTCATGTCCCTAATTATATTACCACATCCATCTTTTCCTAGATTACTTTTTGCCACCCCATCAAAGTTCCAAGGCCTTGATCCAACCATCAAGGGGACAAAGCCAAATAACTTCCTATATAATATTATTTTTGGCATTTTTTATATTGAAGTCACAAAAAAGGGGAGCCTCTAAGTAGAAACCTTCATTCCTAAGACTAGTGTTATTTTTGCTAGTAAGGAAGTTCTCCATAATGCCTGCAAAAGTTTTCCTAGTAGTCACCCAAGTGAGAGTCTCCTTGTCCCTAAAAAATTGATGATTCCTTTCAATCTAGATATTCCACCATAAGTGAGGAAGGGTGATTTTCCATATAGTCTTAATATTATCATTTGGTTCTAGGCATATCCATTTTTTAATGAAGTCTTCAACATTTCTAGGGAAAACCCATTTAAGGTTGAACTAGCAAGGAGATGAATCTAGACTTCATAAGCATAGGAATATTCAAAAAATATGTGAAAGACATATTCCTATTTGATTTTACAAAAAAAACATCTATTAACTATATTTAATCTTCTTTTACAAATGTTAATCAAAGATATAATCTTGTTTTACATTATTATACATTAGAATATACCTGATTTAAGAGTCATGCCTTAATCTAGTATGAATCCCGGTAAAGAATATCTTCCTTGAGACAAAGGGAAGATAAACTAGAAGCAATATAATAGAGGCCATTTGAGTTATTGCTCCATATAATGGTATCATTTATATCCTCATTAACTCTCTAGGAATTGATATTTCATTGGATGTTCCTTGAGATAGGATTAACTAGCAATAAACTCAACCAATCATCATTCTTCCAATAATTTGACTCCAAAATACCATAGATTCTCTTACATTGGTCTATTGTCTCCAAATCCTCAACCTCGTCCCTTGACCATCCATCATCCATTTCTCCTCCCAAAACTAGATCTTCATATCATTTCCAAGCTTCCATCTAGTACCCTTATTTGCCACATGTTTGCATTAATGAATAGATCTCCAAATGTAAGAGTCACCTTCCACCCTTGGTGCAGCCAAAAAATCCCCAATGGTAGGATGAGCATATATACATATTTTCTCTTCCAATTTTGATTCTACTCCCTTATCTCATAATACATTCTCTAGATTAGCCTCGAAAGTAGGAATTTGTTGAACCTTTTAATTGGTCCAATACCTGCCCCCCAACTGATTCTGGTCTCTAGATTTGATACCAAGCAATCAAATGCATCATTTTCATTTCTTCCAAACCCAATCATAACAAATTTTTTTGAGACTTTTCTAGTAGATTAGCATATCTTCTTTTACAAATGTTATTCAAAGATATAATCTTGTTTTACATTATTATACATTAGAATATACCTACTTTAAGAGTCATGCCTTAATCTAGCATGAAGCCTGGTAAAGAAGATCTTCCTTGAGACTAAGGGAAGATAAACTAGAAGCAATATAATAGCGGCCATTTGAGTTATTGCTCCATATAATGGTATCATTTATATCCTCATTAACTCTCTAGGAATTGATATTTCACTGGATGTTCCTCGAGATAGGATTAACTAGCAATAAACTCAACCAATCATCATTCTTCCAATAATTTGACTCCAAAATACCATAGATTCTCTTACATTGATCTATTGTCTCCAAATCCTCAACCTTGTTCCTTGACCATCCATCATCCATTTCTCCTCCCAAAACTAGATCTTTGTATCATTTCCAAGCTTCCATCTAGTACCCTTATTTGCCACATGTTTGCATTAATGAATAGATCTCAATATGTAAGAGTCACCTTCCACCCTTGGTGCAGCCAAAAAATCCTCAATGGTAGGATGAGCATATATACATATTTTCTTTTCCAATTTTGATTCTACTCCCTTATCTCATAATAAATTCTCTAGATTAGCCCCAAAAGTAGGGATTTGTTGAACCTTTTAATTGGTCCAATACCTACCCCCCAACTAATTCTGGTCTCTAGATTTGATACCAAGCAATCAAATGCATCATTTTCATTTCTTCCAAACCCAATCATAACAATTTTTTCTGAGACTTTTCTAGTAGATTAGCATATTTGCCCTAAATTTTAAAAAGATGTAAAGCATAGGTGGATAGGTTTTGGAGACAACTTTTAAGAAGGGTGTTTTCCCCAAGTTGGTTGAGAAGATTCCCTATCCAGCCTGCTAGCTTCCGATTGAATTTGTCTAGAATGTCATTCCAAAGGATTGAGAGCATCTTTAATCTTTTTAGTTTCATTATATACCTTGTTCATTGGTCATTCTATAAATATTTATAATATATTTGAGTTGTGGGAAAAAAGAAGCCTTTTATAGAGCACTTAATTTTGTCTATGATTAACTTGTGTACTTGTAGGTACAAAATGTAGAACCTACTTTAATTTTCTTAATTTTTATCTCCATACTAGGATGAGGTATAGTGAATTGTAGAATAATATATGTTGATTACAAGAATGATGCATAGTTAAATTAGTTTAAAATAAAATTATATTTGTTATGTATGATTACTCTTAACATTCAGAACAAAAAAGTCTCAAATGACACAAATTACCCTTTTACAAAGAGTCAATCAAAACCATCCAAATAACTTTTGATAATCATAGAAATAATTGATATTATCCTTACTAAACAAAATGTAAATAATATTTAAATTTTATTAAAAGAATAAATATGCCTAAATATTTTTATAAACTTAATATTTCAAAATAACGCAAGTCAGTACTTCAAATAAAATACATGTACTACGCAAAAGATTCCCATTGTATGCAATACATATTTACATGCATATAATCAAACGTAGAATGAACCTTAGCGTAGGTTAAAAATATGACAGGCTAAACAGAAGGAAAGGACTGGGCAGTTTGGCTAATAAAATTGTATAGGAGCTTCAAAGGCTGACTATGGTAAGGTTCGATGTCCTCCATCAACTTTTTCCATGAATAAGAAGATAGTGTTTCCAAGGTCCAAAGAAAATATGGATGAAATACAAGGTTCAAAGGCTGATTGTGGTAAGGTTCCATGCCCTCCCTCAACTATTTCTTCAAATAAGAAGACAATGTTGCCAAGGTTTAGTATCAATATGGATGAGATAGAAGCTTCAAAGGCCGACTGTGGTAAGGTTCCATGTCCCCCATCAAATTTTTCCATGACTAAGAAGATAGTGTTTCCAAGGTTCAAAGGAAACATGGATCAGATAGGAGGTTCAAAGGCAGATTGTGGCAAGGTTGCATGTCCTCCATCAATTGTTTCCTCAAATCAAAAGATAGTTCTTCCAAGGTTCAAGGTAAATATGGATGAGATAAGAGCTTCAAAGGCCAATTGTGGTAAGGTTCCATGTCCTCCACCAACTTTTTCCATGAATAAGAAGATAGTGTTTCCAAGGTTCAAAGGAAACATGGATAAGATAGGAGGTTCAAAGGCTGACTGTGGCAAGGTTCCATGTCCTCCATCAATTGTTTCCTCAAATCAAATGATAGTTCTTCCAAGGTTCAGGGTAAATATGAATGAGATAGGATCTTCAAAGGTCGACTGTGGTAAGGTTCCATGCCCTCCATCAACTTTTTCCGTGAATAAGAAGATAATGTTTCCAAGGTCCAAAGAAAATATGGATGAAATAGGAGGTTCAAAGGTTGACTGTGGTAAGGTTACATGCCCTCCCTTAACTATTTCTTCAAATAAGAAGATAGTTTTGCAAGGTTCAATATAAATATGGATAAGTTAGGAGGCTCAAAAGATGTTTGTGGAAACATTCCATGTTGACCACCAACCGACATAAATATTGTTTCCTCCAAATGAAAGAAAGTGTTCCTGGCTTAAATAGTGTAGCTATGGACCAAAATTTAGGAGGTTAAAAAGTTCACAATGATAGTATTCTTTGTCCTTTATCAATAAACACTAACCCTATGTCTTATGTGTAGCTCTCTAATAGTGTTGAAGATGTTGCTTCCAAGCTTCAACAAAAGGAAAGTTATTAAGACCTATAGTGCCAACTTAATTTTCTACAACTCTTTCCTTTTGCGAGGCCATGCAAATAAAACTATTGATTCATTCATTGAATTAGAATACGTGTGTAATTCTTTCATTTTTACAAATAAAAGGAGTTTTGAATGATCAATAGGCTTAAACACCGCCTTAGGTGAAAAAATAGATGAACCCAAAAAAATAATAAAATATTATGTTATGAAACATATACCATGTCATGAGACTACATCATACAAACTATGTTATAAAATATTAATTAGATTATAAGACCGTGCAAATAAAATATAAGTAGTATTTTATTGACATCAAAGTGTCATTAATGTCAACTAAGTCAAAGGGGGAATTACATACAAAGCAAGATGGCTAGCATAGTGATGACATCTATAAACTAAATTAGAGATTTAATTTTGTAGCAACAATCTATATCAATATTTGTAACATATCCAAATTTTTAAATAATAAATTAGAGATTTAATTTTGTAGCATGAATCATTAAGAAATTTTTATCAAAAAATACCATTTTAATGTTACAAATTGTTAGATATGTTTTCCATTGCTTGATAGTTCATGATTTAGGTCATGATTTGCCTTGAAATATGTTGAAATATGTAGTAGCTAGCGTGGGTGATATGATTAAGATTTGTAAACATAGGTCATACATTGAATCATGAAAGAAAATCTTAGTTCATGTATGAGTGACTAATTTAGGTTGTAGAAGTTCAATAATTATTTTGAATTAAAAATATTTTATAAGGAATAAATATGAGATGAATTATATTTCTTTTGGGTGAATTTAGAAATCAACATTAGAATTTTCATTGAAAATATTGTTGGTTGTATTATACATATTTTTAAATCTTGGAATGATTGACATTATATTAAAAAAGAGTATAGTACATAAATTTTATGTTTTGCGTAGAACTTTAATGAAAATATTATGGACAATGTCAATAAATTAATTGAATATTTTTGGTGAGGTTATGAGTTTTTTTAAATGTATTTTCAATAAAACTCTTCCCGTTCTTATTAATTCTATTACACACAATTGAATTTAGAAAAAAATAGGTATTTATTTTAGGTAATTTCAATCATACAATAGAACCAAAGTTAAAATGTACAATGTAAGTATCATGTCTTAATGCAAGTATCATGTCTCAATGTAAGTATCATGTCTTAAGTATCGCCAGTAGTGGGTCCCTTTTCCATCCTCTTTTTCTTAATGTAAGTATCATGTCTATTAAACAATATTTCCAATGATACAAAGCATGGAGGAATAATAGTACCTTGTAGTTGAATGGCGCCAGTTCCATCCATCTTCTACTTCTTGTGATGGTCTTCTTGAATGGTTTCATTAGAATGGTCTTCATGAACATGTCTAGCATTTTCCAAAAATAGTTGCAAACTTTGTTGTCTTCAAACACTTTCCAGGCTTCTACATTGTTAGGCATAGAAGGTCTGTACACAATTTCTACTTCATACTTCTTATCTTTGAATTCTAGGTGGGGAAGAAGTAAGGAGGCAGAAATTGCCAATGAATCTGCTTTAGAGTTCATCTCCCTTGGTACTAATTTGATTGAGAATGCATCTAGCCCTTTGATCTCATCCCATACTCTGTTCCTCTAGTTTTTCAACTGATGGTTTTTTACAAAGTCCTGCCCTTTGATATTACATACAATGATCTTTCCATCATCCCAAGCCTTCAGTATCTTTATCCATTTTTCTTCTATGACTATTATCCCAAGTAATAGGGCTTCCTATTCAACTATGTTGTTTGTGTTTCCAAATTCAAACTTGAAAGCCATAGAAAAACTTGGCTATTTGGAGGGCATTGGACATAATCTCACTTACCTCTTACACCCAATCCATATACTATGTATCTAAGCATATAAATTGAACCAAAAAGAAGTATTGTTCAACAAAATTTAGGGCTTCAGTTTCACCTCTCAATCTATGTAGAAGAACCAAAATTTTGATTATCTCTGGTTTCAAGTTCGTTCCAAGAAAAGTTTTGGGGTCTTTTTTCCTATCGCTTTGTGGCTTCTGGAACCATGTTCACATGATCTCCTTCCTCTAGATCATCTTCTTCACTAAGAATTCTAAAATGGCCCCATCGATAGTTAGGTCAGAAAACTCTTCCTATTTTGGGACATGAAGGCAATTTTCACCATCATTTTTCTGTCAATTGAAATCAATACAATGTCATTCGGGAGAACTATCTTCTTGGTTTCTGGATTATAATGGTGGACACATTCATAAATGAGTTCCAAGCCTTGAACCACAACTGGGAAACCAATGGCTTTGACCAAACCACATCCTCAAATCTTCTTAGTGATAGGATGGATGTGTTTGGATTTTACCTTCTTCTGGAAATCTTTGATAGCATAGAAATGAGGGGAAGTGTCTGTGAAGTCTTGCAGTTGAGACTTGATCCCAGTCAAACCATCAAAACTCATGAACTTAGTGCCCATAACTTATAGAAAGGATTTTGAATTGAAGGTCAATAAGACAATATGCTTCTACAATTACTAGCTTTCAAAAGCTATGCACTTTGATAAAAATGAGGAAGTAAGGAAAAAAAGTAGCTTATCCAATTATCTAGGAAATTTTATATAAGGGCCTTGATTCATCCACTAAACCTCATAACTCGTGCCACATGAGTGAAAATTTATGGAAATACCCATTAAAAATGAATGCAAAGGTTCAATGGACATTTAAAAGTCTTTTCACTATTTCGTTGGTTGTAACAGTTACTTTATATTAACCCATTATTTACTTTTCCATTTTTCTCTTAGTTTCAAAAAGTTGCCCCTAGAGTACTCCGTTGATGAAAATCCACCAAGTAAGATCCTGACCATATCTTCTTTCTACAACATTTAATTTCAATCCAATATCATCCTAACATGTGCTAGATTCAACATGGGAGCCAAATTTTACTTGTTGACCTAATTTCTCTACATAGTCAGAAGGTTGCCTTCATGGGTTGGAAACTCACCGAAGAGAAGGCAATTTTCATTTTTCACCAACACTTCTTTATTGATTGAATCTCTAATAACCACATTTTTGGTTGTGAAAAATGTTTAGTTAAGGTGCATGGATTCACTTGGATGTCACTCAACATCTTGTATTTCACTTTCATTTGTTTTGTAGAAAATTGGCTTCATGGGTTGGAAACCTACCGAAGAGAAGACGAATTGAGGTTTTTTGCCAAGGCTTAATACTTGAGTGATAGTGAATCTAGATTATGTTTAGGAGTCTAATCCCATATTCAAACATCAATTTGTCTTATAATCTACACCCTTTGAATACTTTTAAGCTAGATACATCTTCAATTGAGCCCCCGTGGAAAGTCAC
This sequence comes from Cupressus sempervirens, assembly GCA_028749045.1. Classification (NCBI taxonomy): domain Eukaryota; kingdom Viridiplantae; phylum Streptophyta; class Pinopsida; order Cupressales; family Cupressaceae; genus Cupressus; species Cupressus sempervirens. The sequence goes on along the minus strand of CM053791.1, from coordinate 260,104,392 downwards.
CTTCATGGGTTGCAAACCCACCATGGAGAAGGCAACCTAGGATTTTTTGCCAATGCTTATTTATCAATCATTGATATGATGTGAAGTGGCTTCACTTGACTGTTGATTCTTACTAAAATCATAGCGATAGATTTCCACATTACCAATGTTGTAAAGAAGTGTGAATTTTAGAGAACTTTCAAAAGCATGAGAACAAAATAGTGAGTATGCTTCATCTGAAATGAGTGAAAATTGATCTCTATTAGATTGAGTACTATACTTACTTGATAATTTACAAGAAAAAAACAAAAACTTGCCTGACTTTGTTGATAGAGAAGGCATTTTGGGAAAATCCGATAGAGATCACCTAGCCTTTGTTAATGTATAACAACAATAGAAGTAATGATGCTCATCTAATATATATATAGATCTGCATTTTACATTCTCAGATAAATGGTTATAATTATTTCTTATGTGTGTGTGTGTGTGTGTGTGTGTGTGTGTGTGTGTGTGTGTGTGTGTGTGTGTGTGTGTGTGTGTTTGTGTGTGTGCGTGTTTCGATTAACATACATGTGATACCATTATCAGTAGACAAACTATATTCTATCGACAGTCTTTATTTGTATTGAAAATGTTATTGCTGTGTGATTTATCGAGAGTACTAATTATGTCTTATTGATGGCCATTACACGAAGTAATAGTTGTTAGTCATGCCACCGTAGAGGCATGAATCTTCATGGCCAAAGGCCACGTAGAGTCATGACTCTGTGAGGGTCATGACCCTTCATCTTTATATATATAGGAAGGCAGATCACTGAGGATAAAGATCTATACATGACATCTCAGACCCAGTGATCTGCATATCAAACAGTAAAAATACTTTCTAGTACTTTTCTTATACAATCGAATCTGCAAGATCATTTTTATATTCAACATACTTGATCTATATTTCAGCAATATACAAAGAAGGAGATTCTGCACAAGCACTTCAAAGATCACCATTATTTGAAGAACAACTCTGCACTACTGTGATACAAGTAAGAGTATCCATTGTTCCTATATTTATTGTAACAGTTTTATCTATCACAGATCCACAAAAACTAACATGGTATCAAAGTCATTTTGATAAGAAAAGCTATTGCTCAAAAATTAAAATCTAAAATCTTAGATTTTTTTAAAATAAAAAGTATATTATTAAAATGGTGAATCATGTGAGACTAGAAGATAGGCTTGAAGGTGCATCTAATTTCTCATCATGTAAAATTAGAGTAATGATATTTTTAAGAGAAATGGAATTAGAGAATTATATTGAGACAAACATATCTATGCCTAAAACTGAACTAGAGAAAGTAACATGGAAAAGACATAATAATAATGCAATGAAAATCATAATAGATTCTGTAAAAGATCATATTCTTCCATCCATATCTAGTCTCAAGACTACATTTGAGATGTTCTCGACTATTCAAGATACATTTGAAATCAACAATACTAGTAGATTATTAACCCTAAAATAAGATCTACTATATATAAAGATGAAAAATGGAGAATCTATTACTTCATACTTTATAAGGATTTATGAACTAAAAGGTCAACTTGCAACAATGGAAAATCAAGTTGATGACAAAGAACTCAACATGATAGCACTAAGAGGTTTTCCTCGATCATGGGAAACATTTATTTGAGGTTTAAGCTTTCGATTTGAACTCCCTATTTGATTTATTAAAGAATGAATGCACACAAGAAGAATCTAGAGTAGTCTCAAGAGGACTAAGTACAAATCAAGAGGGAGAATTTCAAGCACTTCATGTGAAATCAAACAAGAAAAGAAAATTCAAATACAACAAAAGGGAATCTAACAAATCATATAAGCAACATGATTGGTCCAAAGTTAGATGTTTTAAATGTGATAAAGTTGGTCACTCACATAACATCTGCCTTGAAAAGAAGAAAATTCAAGCAACCTTAGTAGAAATCAAAGGAGAGGGTGTAGAGAAAGAAGAAAGAGAAAACTATGCTTTTTACTTAGCCCTTTCAAGTGAATTAAACTCAAACCACAACACTTGGATCATAGATAATAGAGTATCTAGGCACATCATCAATTTCAAAGACAAATTTGAAACTTTCTCTGAACAATCCTTAGAAGAAGTTACCATTGGAGATAACTCTACTCATCCTATCAAAGGAATTGTTTCCTATTCAATTTACCTAAATTATGGAATTACCCTACAACCCAAAAATGTTTTATATGTACTAGGAATAAAGAGAAACTTAGTCTCTATTTTTGGTCTTGTTGGTCAAGGATTCATAATCACATTCCAAGAGGACAAAGTTCTATCTTGGGCCAAGAACTCTAATATCAAGAAAGACATTTCCATCAGATATAGAGATGGAAATCTTTATAAACTTTGTAATAATCAAAACCTAGCTCTTAGTCATGAAACTTTTAATTCCACCAAAATTTGGCATAGGAGACTAGGTCACCTTCAATGTCATGCATTGTCATGCATAGTTACCTAATCTCAAAACTAATAACTTAAGTATTTGCAAAGGATGTGCTTTAGGAAAAAATACTAAACAATCATTTCCTAAAAGTGTTCACAAATCTAAATCCATTCTTGAACTGATCCCCACTGATCTTTGTGGTCCTATATCTGTACCTTCTCTTAAGGGGTGCTTCTTCTATGTAATTTTTATTGATGATTACTCTAGAAGAACTTGGATCTATTTTCTGAAACAAAAAGAATAATCTAAAGTTTTATCAAAATTCAAAGAGTTCAAAGCCTTAGTTGATAATCAGTTAGGATAGAAATAAAAATTCTAAGGTCAGATAATGGAGGTGAATACATTTCTAATATTTTTAAGAATTTTTGGATTGCTGTTGGGATTAAGAGGGAATTTTCTATACCATATAATCCTCAATAGAATGGAGTTGTTGAACATAAAAATAGATCAATTGTTGAATCTGCTAGAGCAATGATGCATGATCAAAACCTTCATACTTTTTTCTGGGTTGAAGAATCTAACATTGCAGTCTACATTCAAAACAAATGTCCACACTCAGTATTAGAGAACACCACTCTGGAAGAAGTATTCATAGACATTAAATATGATCTAAGCCATCTAAGAATATTTGGATGTCTTGTTTATATCCACATTCCTAAAGAGAAAAGAAAAAAACTAGAACCTTCCAAAAAGAAGGGGATACTTATTGGATATAGTGAAACAACAAAATGATACATGGTCTTCATTCTAGGTCAAAGAATAATTGAGATTAGAAAAGATGTGAAATTTGAAGAAGATATCACCTTTAATACCTCTAGAAACAATGATGAATCTATTACCAAATCTATTCTTAAAGTAGATGAAAATCAACAAGTAGAAATTGAGAGGGAGAATGATATTAAATCATCCTCTTCCACTCTCTCTAATCATGAAGATTCTGAAAATGTCAACAATAAAAAGAGGCCACTTTGGGATAGGAAAATGATAGAAGAAAATCAAGTTGAACCTAATGAAGTGATTTGAGAAAGAAAAAGAAAAATAAATCAATCATGTTATGTTGCATTATTAATTGAAATTATAAAAACTAAAACTTCTACTATTAAAGAAGCACTTTCAAATTAGTCTTGGAAAGAAGCAATGATTGAAGAATATAACTCTATACTAAAAAATGATGTATGAGATGTTGTACCAAGACCTAAAAATAAATCAGTTATTTCTTCCAAATTGTTGTTTAAAATTAAGCATGCATTTGATGGCAGTATTGAAAAGTACAAAGCTATGTTTGTAGCATGGGGTTTCTCACAGAAAGAAGGCATTGATTATGAAGAAACATTTTCTCTAGTTGCTAGATATACTTCAGCTAGAACCATCTTGGCTATTTCAACATCCAAGGGATGAAAGGTTCATCAAATGGATGTCAAAATTGCATTCCTAAATGGAAAAATTGAAGAAGTTTATATTGAGCAACCAAAAGGATTCAACACTCATGACAATAAAACTCATATTTGTAAATTAAAGAAAGCTCTTTATGGTCTCACATAGGTTACTAGAGCATGGTATGAAATGATAGACAACTATCTATTGAAGTTGGGATATTCTAAAAATGAAGTGGATCCTAACTTATACTTCAAAATAGATGCTGATGATATGATTATTCTTGTGTTATATGTTGATGATTTGTTGATAATAAGTGAAGAAAATATCATAAAGAAATGCAAACAAGAACTCACAATAGAGTTTGAAATGAAAGACTTAGGTCTACTTCACTACTTAGATTAGAAGTCTAGCAACAGGATAACTACATTCTTCTGAATCAAGGAAAATATATAGTCAACATTTTAACTAAATTTGGAGTGATGGATGTAAACTAGCTGCTACTCCTATGGAAGTAAATCTACACAAATTAAAAGATGATATAATCAAATCAGAACCTACAGATTCTACTTACTACACGAAAATTATTGGATCTTTAATGTATTTGGTGAATATTCATCCTGACATATGTTATGCTATTAACACCTTGAGTCAATTTATGTGTGCACCAAAGAAGATATATCTACATGCAACTAAATACATTTTGAGATACCTAAAGGGTACTATTGGAATGAGAATCAAATATGATAAAGTCAACATTAAACTTTATGGATATTCTGATTCTGATTGGGTTGGCAGTCTTATTGAATGTAAGAGTACTTATGGATATTGCTTTAGTTTAGGATCTAGTATGGTTTCTTGGTCTACTAGAAAATAAACTTCATTTGCTTTAATTTCCATTGAAGCATAATACATTGCATCTTCTTTAGGTGCTAGAGAAGTGGTATGGCTATGAAAGTTGTTAGCAAATTTGTTCAAAAGACCTTTGAAGCCCAATGTGATTCATTGTGATAATCAAAGTTGCATCAAGCTTTCAACCAATCCAATTTTTTCACAATTTCTCCAAACATATTGAAATTCCTTACCACTACATTCAAGATATGGTGAATCGAGGAATTATTCAATTGGAGTACATAAATACTAATGAGCAAACAATTGATATTTTTACCAAGTCTCTTGGTAAAGTAAAGTTGAAATACTTCAGAGAAAAACTTGTTATGTTAACTAGGAAAACCTTGATGGGGATGGTACCCATAAAATGATGTACTAATATAAATATTCCTTGTTAGAGGATGGACCCTATTAGGAGTCAATAATTTTTTTTAGTACATATCATCCCCTATTAGGAGACTTTGAATCCATGTTAGGAGATTCCAACCATGTTATGAGTTGTAGAAGACAAATGGACCCACTATCCAAACAACTTTAGGGGCAAGATCATTGAACCTATTGTACAACTAATCTTTGTATTATTCCTTGAAAAATAATAGAAATGAATAATACTTGTACCTCCTCTTCCTCTGTCCTATTAACCAGACTTCTCTTCTTCTTTTGATCTCGATACCAGATCACCAACTTCACATCCAATAATCCACATTTACCAAATACTATGCTCTTGTTCACATTATCTTGATCAAAATGCATACTTGCAATCAAGGAAAATACTTTCCTTTATACCATGTCCTCAAAATAATTCCTTGAGTCGGCCTTAAGGCTTTCCCAATTAATTATAATAGGACCACATTAAGAAAATTAATTATTTCACAATTACACAACATTGTTGACTCACAATATTTAAAAATTTTCACACATGTGACTCCAAACCTTCCACACATGTTGATGTCGCCATCAGACTATCTACTATCACTATACAACTTCACACACCATGATTCTATCTCTATTAGGAGATATAATCCAACCATTAGAAATTTCTACTAAAGAACTATGTTTGTATACCACTCTCTACAAATCAAGCATATCTAAATGTCTTCGACTTACTTCATGTGCACTTAACCTCATCATCAAGACATAGTGTAGAACAAGTCCTCAACCATACTTGAACATTAATTCACTATCCATGTAACCTTGATCTCTATCTGCTACTCTTCCATTCTTCACATAAACCATACTATATTGTCATCAATGAAAAACATAGTCATGAATGCAACATGTTAACCATGCCAACAATCTCTACATGCTTTGGTAATGCTTAGGATACTCCCCCAAAGGAATAAAAACAACATTCAGGCTTATAACAATCTCCCCCTTTGGCATTGATGACAACATAGATGAAAAACATCTAAGTTCCAAGAATACCAAAATAAAAATTTTATGTTGTTGTTGTTCTCTTCTTTTCAAATCCTCTTCATCAATCAAATCTAAAATTTTCTATAACACTACAATGTTATGAATTTATTTCTTTAGGATCACCATTAGTTGTTCACACACTAAACAACTCTCAATTTCTTCTCAATTAATCAATCTGATCACTCTTTCCTTCATTAGAGGACTTCTCCCCCATTCATTATACTTCCTCTTCATACTCTCCCTCATTCATACATAGGATATGCTTTTCATGAATACTCTCCCCCATTAACATCAATGACAAGATCTTCATTATGTAAATCATCTGCTCCAAGTCTTGAAACAACTCGAGGGTCCAAAGAAACTATTCTAAACAAGATACCAAAAGTCCTTGATGACTCCAATCATCTCAAATACTCCCCCATATAGGAAGCATCAACATTTAGTCCAATACTCAAAACCATCGGACTGATGCAATCTTTGAATCATCTATTCAAAACTAGGTAGGGGCATAACCCTAAGCATACCTCTTAAGTACTCAAATGTATCTTTAGGAAAAGGCTTCATAAAGATATATGAAATCTAATATTTTGTACTAATGTACTCCAATCTAATTTTTTTCTCAGTAACTTTCTCTCTCAAAACATGATACTTTATAGATATATGCTTAGTCTTAGAATGCAACATAGGATTTTTAGACATCTCATTGTGCTCATGTTATCACAATGTATGATAATAGGATTTGAAAATTCTATCCCAATATCCTTCAACATCTACTTCATCGAAATAATTTGATTACAATTATTTACTCTTGCCACATACTCTGCTTCTATTGTACTCTATGATATAGAATCTTGTTTCTTTCTCAACCAAGAAAACAATTTTCCTCCAAGGAAAAATACTCCACTACTAGTGCTTTTGCTATAATCCACATTGCCTGCTCAATCCACATTAGTATAGACACACAAAGTGAAATCACTTGATCTATCATACCATATACCATATTCAAATGTTCCCTTTAAATATCTGAATATTCTTTTTACGTTTGCATAATGATATTCCTTAGGATTGGCTTGAAATCTTGCAACTATCCCAACTATATTTGCTATATAGCTAGATATACTAGCTAGATATAGTCTAGGGTGAGTTAGATACTGTAAACCTCAAATCATTGATCTATACTTTTTGTTCTCAACTGTAGGCATCTCATCCTTGTTGGATAACCTGTCACCAGTTACCATTGGGGTATCAACATGCTTACAAGTTTCCAAACCAAACTTGTTCAACAAGTCTTTGAAGTATTTAGCTTTTGAACTGAAGATACCATCATTTTTTTTTAACAATATGTAAACCTAAGAAAAACTTCATCTCACTAATCATGCTCATCTCAAATTCATTCTCCATCTCTTCAGGAAACTTATCACTTGCTTCATCATTACCTCCAAAGATTATGTCATATACAAAAATCACAATTATCAACAAACCATTCTCAATTTATTTCAAATCTAAGTTATCATCTGTTGTACCTTTAGAAAATCCTACTTTTGCCAAATATTTGTCTAATCTTGCTTACTAGGTTCTAGGTGCTTGCTTTAAACCATATAGTACTTTCTTCAGTTTGCATACCATGTCCTTTTCTTTAGTCAAACAAAATCTTTCAGGATGCTCAATGTAAAATTCTTTTGCAATTTCTCCATTTAGAAAGTCTAATTTGACATCCATATGATACACTTTGAACTTTCTATTTGATGCATAAGCTAAGAACATTCTTACTACTTCCATTCTAGCTATAGGAGCATATGTTTCTTCATAATCTATTCCTTCCTAATATGAATAACCTTTACATAGCAGTCTAGCTTTATTTCTCACAACTTCACCTTGTTCTTTCATCTTTTTTTAAATGCCCATTTAGTTCCTATAGCATTTTTGTCTTTAGGCCTAGGAACCAATTTCAATGTCTCATTCTTCACAACTTGATCTAGTTCTTCCTTCATTGCTTGAATCCAATGATCATCCTTACATGCCTCATTTGTGCTCTTAGGTTCAACTTGATAAATTAAATGTAATTCCTCATTTACTCTATTTCTTGTCATCACTCCTTTGTCTTTTCTTCCAATGATCTACTCCGCGGGATGATTCTTTGTCAAATTCCTATTAGGTGTAGGAGTTGCTATCTCAACTCTTATATCTTCTCTTGGTCCAGATCTTTGTTCTCCTCTTTTCTCAACAATTTGTACATCATTCTACAAGTCATTGTTAGTCTCAAAGAAAACTTCTACATTCTCTCTAACAGTTCTAGGATTTTCTTCTTCCTCATTAGAAATATAATCCATTATCCTCTCTTTAACTCCAAACTTTTCATCTACTTTCACATTTGCACATTCAACAATTGTCTTAGTTCTAAGATTAAAACATCTATAATCTTTTCTTTTCAATGAAAAACCAAGGAACATACCTTCATCGCTTCTTGGATGAAACTTACCAATATCATCATCTCTCTTTATGTAACATTTACTTCCAAAAATTTTGAAGTACTTCACTAAGGGTGTATGACCAAACCATAATTCATAAGGAGTCTTGTTTGTACCTTTTGTAATTTGCACTCTATTCATGGTGTATATTATTGTATTAACTACTTCTCTCCAAAATGTCTTAGATACATCATTCTCAAACATCATTTCTCAAGATGTCTCTGATACTAGTCTATTACTCTTGACCTCCAAAAATGATATCATCAACACAAATTTTAGATAGTAAAATACCTTTTCCTTTCTCTCTCTTCAAGTACAGATTGATGTTATCATTGGTCCTCTAAAATTGAATCTTCACAAGATAAATTTGAAGCCTTTAATACCACGATCTTGGTGCTTTCTTCAAACCATATAAAGCTTTGTGTACTCTACATACCGTGTTTTTGTTGTTAGCATCAACAAATCCTTTTGGCTATTCTATATAGAGCTCTTCTTCCAATATGTCATTTAGAAATGGAGATTTAACATCCATTTGATAAACTTTGAAACCTTTGTATGCAGAGTAAGTAGGAAGAGTTCTTACTCCTTCCAATCTTGCAGCATGAGCGAATGTTTCTCCATAGTCTATCCATTCTTCTTGTGTATACCTCTTGCAAACTAATCTTGCCTTATTCCTTGTGACTTCACCATTTTCATCTAACTTGTTTTTGTATACCTGCTTGGTGCCAATCACAGTTTTGTCTTCTAGTCTAGGAACTAGAGTCCATGTCTTGTTTTTCTCAATCTGTTCAATCTCTTCTTTCATGGCTTTACTCTAGTCCATGTCTTCTAAGGACTCTTTCACTATTTTAGGTTCATAGATGCTAAAAAGACATGTATTATTTCTCATCTTATTTCTTGGCATTGGTCTTGCATCTTTATCTCCAATAATTTGTGCAACAGGGTGATGGTTTTTGACATACTTTGACAATCTTGATCTTGCTCTATTTTCCTCATTTGATCTCTCAACTTTTGAATCACTATGTACTTCTCTATCAGGTAATTCAAATCTCTTTCATGTACTCTAATCTCATAATTAAAATGTGCCTCATCTTTATTCCGTAACGTGGCACCTGATTGTATCTCGGTTCCTGAATACAACTCGACATTCATAGTGTGTGACTTAGTAGTCACTGAAACTTGCTATTGATTTGCAACTTTATTTACAACATCTTCATTAGTAGGCATACCATCATAAAAGTATGCAAATGATTTGTATTTCTCTGATTCCTTCATAGGTTCAGCCTTATGTACTTCTATATATTCATCAAATTTCACATTTTCACTTTCCAGAACTTTGTTAGTGCTAGTATTTAAACACTTACAAGATTTACTTCTTGTGGAATAGCCAAGAAATATACCTTCTTCACTTTTAGCATCTAATTTACCATTTCTAAAATTATTGAGAATATAACACTTGCTTCCAAATACCTTAAAATATTTTAAATTGGGTGAGTATCCATACCATAGTTCAAAAGGTATTGAATGAGTACCTTTCTTGACTTGTACACAGTTCAAGGTATAGACAACTATACTTACAACCTCTCTCTAGTTTTTCAAAGCTACATTTTTCTCTATCATGAGTATCCTAGTACAATCCATTACAAATTAGTTCCTCCTTTCAATAATTCTATTTTGTGGAGGGGTTCTAGGAGTTGATGTCTATCTTTTTATTCCTCTGTCATTACAAAATATCTCAAACTCATTTGATGTAAATTCTCCTCCGCTATCAGATCTCAAACATTTCAAACTTTCACCTATTTCCTTCTCAACTCTTGCTAAGTGCCACTTGAACATTTGGAAAGCATCAAATTTTTGTTTCAAAAATATAATTTTCATCATCTTAGAATAATCATCAACAAATAACATAATGTACTTATCACCTTTGTAGCTTTGCACATCAATTGGTCCACACAAGTCAATATGAATAGTCTCCAAAATTCCTTTAGAGGTATGAGTCTTACTCTTAAAACTTGACTTTGTCATTTTTCCTAACTGACATAGTTTGCAAATTATATTGTTAGGTTTCTTCAACTTAGGAAAACCTCTGACTCTTCTCATGTTACTAATATTTACCAAGTTATCAAAATTAACATGACATAACCTCTTCTACCATAACCACACATCATCAAATTATACAACTAGATAAGTAGCATTATCCATATCAAGATAGAATAGATTACCTCTAGTCTGATCACCTTTTCCCATTAGTTTTCCATCAGTATCATATATCTTAGCAATCTTGTTCTCAAACTCAACCTTACAACTTGAACTATTTAGTTGTGACACACTCAATAAATTATAGTCAAGTCCTTCAACATAATCAACATTGTCACATAAAATCTTTTCTATGAGTTTGATAGAACCTTTTCCTTTTATCAGACATGGTGCATCATTACTAAACCTTATAGTATTTCCATCATAATAATTCAAGGTAATGAAATTAATTTTATCTCTAGTCACGTGATGTGAGCACCCACTATCAATGATCCATCTGTCATTCTTGTTCAGACACTAGTGTAGTTGCCTCATCAGAATTAGAATCATCCTTCATTGCAACATACACCACTTCATCATCATGATCGTTAGATCCATGTTTGGTTTCCTCTTCTTCAATATAGTGAGACTTCTTGCCTTTGTATTTCTAATCTTTGTTATCTTTATCACTTCTACCTTGTATTTGTCTCCACCTTTGTAGTTCTTCTTCTCTGGACATCTAGCAACAATATGACCAACCTCATTGCAATTAAAACACATGATAGGTAACTTACCTTTTAATTTTCCTTTACCTCTATGAAATCTACTTGTTAAAAGTGCTTCAAGTTGTTCTACATCCTCCTCATCTATATCACTTTCACTAGAAACATATTTTACCTTCTTCTTCTTCTTCTTCTCATTAGGTTCTTCCCATGATAGCTTATCTTTAAAAGTAGATTCAACATTGTCAAATTTGAAGTTATTAAAATTAGATAGCTCAAAAGCAGTGAGCCTACCTACCAAACCTTCAAGAGTCAGATTCGAACCTGGTATACATCTTAGTTCTTGTATTGTAGAAACTCTAATAGCATAGATGGGCAACAATGTTGTCAAAACTTTACTTAATATAGTCTCATCATCTATCTTAATAGTAGATCCTCTTATAGCATTAACACCATCTTTTATCGTAGAGCAATATTAAGAAACATTCTCACCTTCTTGCATTCTCATATCATCAAACTTACCTCTAAGACTTTCAGATTTGGCTCTTAAAACATTTACATCACCTTTATAGATGGTGTGTAGAGCATCCCACATTTTATTTTCACTATCACAACCCTTGGTGTCATTAAAATTGGCATAGCTTAGGGCAAGGGCAATCTCCAACTCTGCCTGATTGTGTTCTTTCTTCTTTTTCAGATCTTCAGTAGTTAAGGCTCCAGCAGGATCAACATGCTTAGTAGTGATGGTAGAGTGCACATTATATCCAAGACCTCCTAGGTGTAGCTTCATCAAACTTTTCCATGCAAGAAAGTTATCCATATTAAGCTTGTGTACCTCTCTTTTTGACATCTTGATCTTTTGTTTCTAGTACCTTCAAACTAGTCCTCTTAAGCAAATGGTTTTGATACCAATTGTTGAAATTCTTTAGAATAACTGGGGGGAGGGGGTGAATTAGCTATCCAAGGTCCAGATATACAAATAAAACTTTTCACAGCTTAGTGAACCCATATCCATTAAACATATTTGACATGCATGCATCCATTAGATCATACATTCACTTAAACTTGTAGGTTACTGTCAAATCAAATTTGTAGAAATGTAAGCATGAAACATAATAGATTCAATAACACATTTGACATAATGATTTTATGTGGAAACCCAATTTGGCAAAAACTACCAGTAACATGCTACTCATTCTCACTCTTTTGAAGTGATACCCTGTGAAAGGCCAACCCTGTTAAATGTGACCTGATTAGAGGATTTCAATCACCCTATTAGGAGTGAGCCTTGTTAGAGGAATTTATATCATTCACTTGGAATTCCATCTGGTTAAAGGATTTATAAATGACTGTCAAGTCAACCTTAATCCAAAGGATTTACCCTAGACTAGTATAATGATTAGAAAGTAATAGTAAGTATTGATTTGATAACAACTGACAACTCACTTGCAGATTATATATCTCTATTTTAGTCCTCCATTCTACTTGGCTTTCACAAGCTTCAGCTTTGATAGCTTTTTCACCATTCAAGCATCCATACCCTTAAGCCTTCTTTCTTTGCTTATTAATAAAAATCCCTTCTATTCAGTCTTTGAATGAAGCAATACCTTAGACATCTTATCTTCCTTAGGTTCTTGCTCATGACCACCTTTTCTTTTGACCAACCATCTCTATAAATAAAAATTAAGATATTTTTCCATTCATCCACTATCATCCATTTTAGGGTTAGGTAGTATTAGGTAGGATTCAATGAATCTACCCACCTTTTCATTTTAGTCCCTTCTAGAAATTTCTCCTTCAATCCTCTTTGAATTTGCCTCAAAATGGTTTACCATGAATTCTATGCCACCAACTCATCATAGTCATCTTCCACATGCTTCACAAAATTCAAGAAAACAAAATAGTCAGCTCAGATTTGTCAAATCCATGATTTAACATGAATACTAGCACTTGACATCAATATGTTGTCATTTGGCTTCCATACTATTCTTCCACTCATCATCAACTAGATCACTCAACAAACACTATAGTTTAGTAGTGCTCGCCATTGACTAAACTTTACTCTTCTTACATTGTATCATTCGACATGCAGTGAAATTTTGACTTTACTCAGCTCTAACTAATTTTTTTGCTTGACTTGCACAAAATTTTCTCAGCACCTACTATCCACTCGGTCAAGCTTGGCAGACTCAATTATTCTTCCTTGTTCTTCTAGACTTAGTCATTGTATGCAACCTTTACAACCTTAAGTAGATAATTAATCCACTATATCATCACTATCTTAACTGATCTTTGTACTCCCTTTTATATACCATAACTCATCCTTTTCTCTAGGTGTTCTTGTTATCTTATTTGATCAAACCCTCTTCATCAATCAAACAAATGATAGTACTTAAAATAAACTAAGCAATTGTCTTACCAACAAGTAGTAGGTTTGACATTAGTAACAAAACAATGATTGAAATACATTTTCATACTTGTATCAATCTATTTTCAAGAAAGGTCTCTAGTCCATGTTGTCTAAATAAACCCTCATATTTTGCAATTGGGGTCTCTCTATCATTTATTGAAAACTAAAAATTTCTCATTCTCTAATAAAAAGGATCTCCCCATGGCACTTGATGTCTTCCAAACCATTTTCTAAACTTCCCTAGGTGTTACCAATCTTGTTGAAGATCTCTATAACCACTCCTACTCCTATTTCTAGGGTCACCAAGATCGCCATTCCCACCCATCACTTGTAAGACAAAGGCTATTTCAAAACATGATTAGTTGTGACAATAGTTTTTAACATCATTTGATAACCCATTTTCAAATTTTATATTTTGTGAGGTATATTATTTTCCCTTTCTATTTTGATACTTTACATATCAGCATTAAATTATTTAACTTCTTTCCTAACCCCTCTTAAAGTGGAGGTGACAAGGGAATAAACACGAGTTATTCATCCTTTTTCATTTGGGTTCACATTGATGCTTCTTCTTGTATCAATTAGATCTAATCAAAGGGGTAGATCTTTGTTTTCCCCCTTGATTTATGTGTGGTTGGTCTAGTTCCATTTTTATAACCTTAAAGTATATACAAAGAGAAACAATATAATATTATGTGAAGTAAAGAAGAGAGTAAGGGGATTTTTTTGAAAGTGTTGGTCTAAAGAAAGGAGAATTTAGAGTCAATGCATGGCTAACCAGGATAGTATTAAGTAAAAATAAAAATATTATTATTTCTATTATTGTTATGAGAAGGAAGGAATGCAGATAAGAATCTCCTTGAGAAACATAAAATAGTAGAACAACATGGCATTACAAACCCCTATGTAAGAAATAAAGTAACACAAATTTAACACAATGATTCATACACTACCAAGTGTGTAAAACATAAAGTGATTTTAGCTAAAAGTGTTGTGATAAATTTTTTTTATAGAGATGAAAAGGTGTGTGTGTGTGTATATATATATATATATATATATATATATATATATATAAAAGTAAAAAAAGAATTGATATCTATAAAAGTTCACATTATGTATTAAAGCTTTCATATTGTAATATTTTAATATAAGTAGGTGATCCTTTGAATTTTTCATGTAAAGATAAGAGTCGATGATATCAAGTTAGAGTTTTGTTATCCTTGGGGTGAGTTACCATAAATGAATGTAATGAACTCTTTTATAATGTAAGGTTGGATTAAAGTACTAACCTCTAGTAGCTATTTTTTCCACCATGGGTTTTTCCTCATACACTTTGGGTCTACTTGTGAATGCAATGTGTGTGTTTAAATCATTATAATTGTTTTTTGATTATTTCTCATTCATGTTAGTATGTATTCCATATATTTAAGAAGGAAAATAGTTTTAAATACCATTAATTCCCCTCTCCCTCTTAGTGTTCCATTTCTTTCCTTCACGATGTAGTCAAAGTTAGAGAAATGTGTAAAAGGAGATGCCTAATCTTTCAAGTAGCATCACATTAGAAATAATAACAATCAGCACCCCAAAAATTATTAATCCAACTAAGATAATAATCTCATTAATAACTAATCAATAATTTACATCCAATTGGCCTTTCAATATGAAGTCCTACATTCTAGACCCATAAAAGCCTAATTATTTACAAAATCAAGGCATGACCTTCAAGTTATCCTTTCTAATATACTCAAGGTCTACCAGGGAAAAATAACTACCCTAATAATATATAATATTTTCAACCACAAGTCTGATTATTTGACCAATATTATCAAGATGAAGGAAATGTATTACAAACATATATGTTAGGACCTAAATCCATCAGAATACCCTCAAATAGATACATCATGCCATGTGAATACATAAGAGTGTTAACCACATGTAGGATAATATGCCAATTAGAATCACATGTCATAAAATTTGATCAAAAGAAAAATATCTCCACCCTGGCCATTAGAAGAGTCAAGCCAAATATTAGACTAAACCAATCTTAAGATTACTTTATTCAGAAATATTAGAATGAACTACAAATATAGAAACATGATATTTATGATGCCTAGACCATTTAAAAAGGGTTTCATAAGACCATTAACCAACTGGATTGATCTCTACCCTTACTATAGGAAAATATTCAAATGAACATTAAATAGACGACTTAAAAGAAATCTTTTTGGTTAATACAAGATTGCCAAGAACCCAAGATTCTCCTACATGAGATACTTGAATGATAAAAAAGTGAGCCTCTTAGTTTGATGATGAAAATAAATCAACATTAGATCTTCAAACTTCAAATTAAGCCTCATTTTACCAACCCTCATGGTCAAGAATATGAACTTACAAACAATAATTTTTTGTCTTCTCTAATCTAGTTTGTACAACATTTGGATAAGAACAAAATAGACAAAAATCCACTAACAAGACCAAACTAGTCAGTAGTACAATCACACATTGAATTTTTACTCCACTTCAAAAATCATCTTGATATTCTCATCTATTTATTACCATCCATGTCAAATATTTGACCATATTCTATCATTAGTCCATCAAGAATAATGAATTCATCATCTCTTCTAAATCTACTACTTTGATCCTTCACCTGCACTAATGTTTTAAATGCCATAATCTATGTCCATCCCAATTATTTTAAAACTATCATTTTGTCATAAAATTTGAATAATTCCATAATTTTTAATATATCTATCATATTCTTCTTCAACTCAACAAGTTTAGTGATAAGATCACAAGTTTTGATTATACAATCAAGCAATCTGCCAACACCAACAATGTACATCAACACTCTAGCTAGATTCCTCTACAACTATTTACCCTTACTCAAACTCTCACCCATGTAAAAAAAATCTAATGATATATAGAAGCTTGATCCTCTAAGATGCAAGCTTCCAAATATGCCTTCATCTTCGCTATCAATTTGACCATGTTTAATCTGAACATATATCTTTAACCACTAAAAAATGTTTTCATCATACCATACCATCATTGTAATACATGTAATAAAAATACCTACAAAATATTCAAGTAGATCAATACACATGTCAATCAAGTAACTAATATATTCTCTTTTACATCCCCTAGAAAATCTCTACAAAAAAATACTATTCAGCTAGACTAACTCACTCTATAACTTCATACCAACAATTACAATATCATTAGAAACATCATCCTTATGGTTAATAATAGTATTAAACTCTTCAATAAAAAAAAATAGGTTATTGTATGTGATTGAAGGAGATTCAATTTCAACCTCAACTAGTTCAACCTCCTTATCATCAACAAACTTATTGTCAATCCCACCAACAACACAAGACTTTACCAATCCTTCCAATCTAATCAATTCATTATGAAATTATATCATATATACATTTATACCAAACTCTAAAACTTGTGAGATCAAATTATCTAAAATATGTTTTATCTAAAATATGTTTTATCTCAATGATCTTTACCTCATCCTTAGTAGTAACCTCAAGTTGCATCTTTTTCCTTTAAATCATCCTTCTAGCACACCAATTTTTTTCTTAATCTTTAACTTCCAAGAAAATATTTTTGGTCTCCATAAAGGGTATTTAAGGTGATAATTAGAGTTTTAGAGAAAAACACTAAAAATTGAAAACCTAAGCCTAATTAGGGCTCAGTCCTAGTAGGTCATTCTTACCTGTTGATGAACTTGGTATACTTAGACTTCAATAAAATACCAAGTTGGATTGAACCAAGTCTGATATAAGGTATCTAGATTTATTCTTATCTCGAATTACGTATGGATTAAGTATTTGGGAAAGTATTAATTAAGCATGTGAAGATGACCTTGGTGAAAAGAGTATTTTTTTGTTATGTAGATTGGGAAGGTCTAAGAGATATGTTATAGGGGGTTAGACCCATCCAAATGTTGAAAATTCATGTCCATAGCATTGCATAAAATTCTTATGTGGTTAAGATCTTATAGAGGGATCCCAATAAATATTGAGCTCCTAGCCCTCTCCATCAAAGAAATATGAAGCATTTGATAAGTTTAAAATCTTTAAGGAAAAAGTTTAGAATTAATCACAATTGAAGATACAATATTTAAGGAATGTGAAAGGTGGAGAATTTACATTTAATCAGTTTAATGCATACTATAAAGATAATGAAATTTGTAGAAAAACTTGAGCCCCTAAAACACTACAATAGAATTTAGTAGAAGAGAGAAGATACAAAATAGTTTGTGTTTAGAAGCAAGAGTGATGTTACTTCAAGGGAAAGAAACACTTGTACATTGAAAAGAAGTAGTAGATAAAATGATATACACTATGACCAAAGTTCAAATTATTTAAGGAATGGGTGAAACACCTTATGAACTTTGGTTTTTTCACACACCAAGTGTCAAGTATTTTAGACTCTTTTGAAGAAAAATCTATATCAAAAGAGATGATGAAATAGAAAATTTAGACCCTAGAGGCGATGAAGGTATATTCATGGACACTGTACTAAAGGAAACCCTTATAGATGCTAAAGCTTAAGGCTAAATAAAATTATTCAAAGTGAAGATGTAAGAATTGATGAAATATCTCAGGTATAGGAAATGACTTTTGAGTATGATTTAGATGAAGACACAAATCAAGAAAGTTTAAGTTAAATATTAATACATAATTAGAATGCATAATAATAATAATTCTTTGGTAATATTAATAATTGAATTCACATTCAAATTAATTAACCTAGAACAAAGAATGCAAAGTTACATTTCTTTAAATCATCTTGATAATTAGATTATCGGTAATGAAAGTAATGGAGTAATGATGAGAAGAATATTAAGAAATGAGATTTATTTTATTTAGCAATTTCAATCTAAAAATGCTGATGAAGTACACAAATAAAAATCATGGATTTATTCTATTAATGAAGAGCTTGAACAAATCGAAAAGAATAACATATGGGTAATATTCCCCAGGCTTAAAGAATATTAAAATGTTATGGGACCAAAGTGGGTATTCAGAAAAAAAATGAATGAGTGGGGAGAAGTGATAAGAATCAAAGAAAGTCTAGTATGTAAAGGTTATTCACAATCAAAAGGTATTAATTTTTAAGAATCCATTTTCCCTATTGAAAGATTAGAATCAGTTATATAATTTTTGGCATATGCAACTAACAAAAAATTCTAAGTGTATTAGATATATGTCAAACAACTTTCTTGAATAGAGAATTAGAAGAAGTGTATATTGAGCATCTTGATAGATTTTAATTGATAAAATAAGAAGATCTAGTATAAATATTGAATAAATTAATTTATGAATTGAAGAAATCATATAGAGCTTAATATGCTAGGTAAAATAAACACTTGATAAACTTTGGATTCAAAAAGGGTAACACAAACAATAATCTATACCTAAGAGTTATTTAGATGTGATTATAGAAGTTTTGGTGGATGAGATTAAGTTGGAGGAAATTATGAGGTAAGTAATAAATTCTCTAATGAATTTAAAGCATGATTTGAGATGTCTATGATAGGTGTGATGAATTAATTTTTGTGATTGTGAATAACACAAACAAAATGTGATATCTTTATATCTCAAACTAAGTATCTTAAGGAATTCTTAGTAATATTCAATATGGAGAACTATAAACTAGTTGGAACACTTATGGTATATGATGTAAGTTGACTAATAATGATGATTCCCTTATTACTATTCAAAAAAGATAGTGATCTATGATTTGTGGTTTATAGTATTTGACTCATATTTGACCTTACATAGCTAGTGTAGTTGCTATTATGGTGAGGTATCAAATAGATTCTTAGAAATCACATATCTAGAAAAAGTAAAAATAATATTCAGATATTTGAAGGGATCTTTGGAATTTTTCTTATGGTCTTATAGCTCAAATATTATTAAATTTTAATTCTATACCGATGTTGATTAGTCAGGAAAGGTTGATGATAAGAAAAGTACCAGTGAGTGAACATTTTTTCTCAAAGGAAGATTTATCCCATTATTAAGCAAGAAATTAGATTTCATATCACAATCTACAGTAGAAATAGAATATGTAGAAACATTAAAAAATGTAAAAAGATAATGAGGACAACAAATATGCTAAATTACATTGGTATAAAATTATATGAATCTACCATGATGCATTGTGATAATAAAAGTAGAAATAATATGTCTAATAATCCAATTTTACATAAAGATGAAGAATTTTACTATTAAGTATCATTTTCTTGTAGAGAAGTTCATTGAGAAGGAAATCGTATTGCAATGTGAGAAAATAAGGGGTAGCATATATATTCATTAAACATTTGGCTAAAAATACTTTTGAGTACTCTTAGAGGTATTCTCGGGGTAATGGCCTCACCGTATTTAGAGTAATTTCTGCAAATATATGCATCAGTCCATTATATTTATAACATCTTTCATATACATCTGATTCTTAGTATTAATCCTTAGGGGGGGCCACATGGTTCAAAGCTAGTTCTAGAGCTCTTAAATGTGATGATTTTTCTTAAACAATGTTTTAATTTATTTATTTTTTGTTGTTGTAGATTTTCCTAATCTATTACACACTCTTTGATGAAGATCACCATTAAAGGGAAGAGAACTTAACAAATTACAAGAGAATCTTGATATTTTTCATATTGGTACCCTTTTTATTGATGTCAAAGAGGGAGAAGATTGGCAAAAAATCTTACATTGGAGAATTTATATGCAAGAAGTTATCCTATATAATTAGGAAAGGTATACTAACAAGAAGCTTAAATTTTGAATGTTGTGTGTGTTGAGAATATTCAAAAATTATACTTTTTTATTTACTTTTGGATTGGTAGTTTTTCACTATTTGTTTTCACCAATGAAAAAGGAGGATTTTTTAAGAATGTAGGGCATCATTGAACTTGGATGAGTTGTCGAGATGTTGTATTGATGGAGGCTTTTTTCATTGATGATGATATATCATCTTATGTTAATGAAAAACTCAAATTCTGTATATCACATGCTATTTATCACATCTAGAAGGATAGTGGTTGACTTAATTAGATATGGGATCTCACATGTGTATAGTAGAATGAGTATAGATATCATGTTTATGTTTGATATAAGTTATATGATGATTTGGTTAATTTTTAGATTGTTTTGTGAAGATTTGTAGTAGACTAGTGAATAAGAAATAATGACATAAAGAGTTGTAGGAATTTTTGTTGTATCTTATTTGCAAACACTGATTAAATCTAGAAATTGGGAAGGTGATAACAAACTTTTTTGTGCATGCATGATTGTAAGTGGGATGAAATTAAATTATTGTTTAAAGGTTGCTAGTGTATAACCTATGGTATAGTATGTTGGTAGTCAATTTTGTTATGGAAGTGTAAGATTTATCATTGGAAAATGTAATATTCTCATTGTAACCTATGGGAAACTCATTGTAATGGTTATATTGGTTCTTATAAATGTATAGATACCTTATCATGATAATATAAAGTTAATTGTACATTCAAGAAGATTTAATAGGCCAACCTAATTAATTATTTGTAAATGGTATAAAGAAAAATTAGTTTCCTTGTTTGGGTGTGTGAAACTGTATGTCTTGATACATATAATGTGATCCTTGATGTTGTATTATCAAAAAAGAAGAAAGATGATGTTGGTTGAGTTAGTGGACTTCAAAGGAACTATTTTGGTAATCAAGTTGTAGATTAATTAGTTTATATTTATTTTAAAAAAAATCCTAAAAGTATTGTCTTTCACCTTTGTTTGAGAATTTAGATATTGGATTTACTTGTTCTTCTTATCCTTTAACATGGTTGGAACCTTTTGACAAGGGTTCAAGGTCTCCTAACAAGGATCTATCCCTTTACTAGGAAATTATATAGAAGACATTATCTAATAGGCATCATCCCCATAATGATTTTCCTTTTGTCCGATTAATGATTTTCCTAATCAACAAATAATTATGTTATGGTTTTTAGATTAATAAGAAGGAAAATCTTTATGGGGATGGTGCCTATTATGTGGTTTTCCTTTCGATTAATTTTTGAAGATCATATTTTAAAGTTTGGATTTAATTATATTCGTTCACAATTGATTTAACCCTTTTCCCCCCTCTCATTTGTGTGTTGACTTAATGACTTAATAAGATCTTCTAAAAGACGCACTTGTAATTGTTATACAACATCAAATTTTTTTCATTACTTAGCTTCCACTTTCTTTTCTACACTTTTTAATGATACATATTTATCTAGTCCTATTCAGACCGCCAAGACTAATCATGATTAATTTTTATAATGTGATCTAAACACTAGATCACTAGGAATAAACTACCTTGTATATTGTGTTTATTTAGATTACCACATTTGACTTCAATGACACCCAAATACATAAGTTCAATAATCTCCTACTTTTTCATTCATAGAAAAACATATATACCTTCTTTACATTGATAACCCTTAGATGTTTAAACTCTATACAACTTTATATAAAATCAATCATTTATCATATCTCTATACTACTCCAAATTTTACTTCAAGGACTAAGGATCCTCGACAAGAAAATATAACCCAAAGAGAAGTGTCTGAAATTGTTTGACTCATAATTATTTATTATATATCTCTTTGAGCTCTAGATAAAGTTCCTACATTGTAAATGGAGATTCCAAAGAATAAAACTACATCTTGTTAGTGAATGAATTGCATTATTCATAATATCTAGAACAATAGGACTCTTCTCATGGATTTCTACTTCTTCAAGGAGATTAGAGATATATTTTAGTCTCAATTTAACTATCTCCTTGACCTTAAAAAAAAATTTACCACATACTCACTCTAACTCTAAACAAAAATCATATCTATTTGCAATGATTGTATCCTTTTTCTTTGTGATATGTCTTTATCATTGGAAGTATCAAATGAATTTCCAAAGACGTTATTTACTTAAGATTCAATAGAGTTAATCTTAGCTATGTAAATATTCTTACAAGGAATTTAACAAAGGAAGTACTCATATATACTAGTCACACCTTCATCACATTTCCTTATTTCCTTTATAGTTATTAATTATGTATTCTACGATCTACCACATCCTTCTATCATTGATATTAGATTATTCAAAGTCTATATTTTCATTATCATCATTATTCAACTTTAAATCATAAATATCATTTATTTCTTCCCATTCTTTAATTTTCTAGGACTCTTCTCATGGATTTCTACTTCTTCAAGGAGATCAAAGATATATTTTAGTCTCAATTTAACTGTCTCCTTGACCTTAAAAAATTATTTACCACATACTCACTCTAGCTCTAAACAAAAATCACCTCTATTTGCAATGATTGTATCCTTTTTCTTTGTGATTTGTCTCTATCATTGGAAGTATCAAATGAATTTCTAAAGACCTTATTTACTTAAGATTTAATAGAGTTAATCTTAGCTATCTAATTACTCTTACAAGGACTTTAGCAAAGAAAGTACTCATATATACTAGTCACGCCTTCAACACATTTCCTAATTTCCTTTATAGTTATTAATTATCTATTCTACGATCCAACACATCTTTCTATCATTGATAGTAGATTCTTTGAAGTCTATATTTTCATTATCATCATTATTCAACTTAAAATCATAAATATCATTTATTTCTTCCCATTCTTTAATTTTCTAGGACTCTTCTAATGAATTTCTACTTCTTCAAGGAGACCAAAGATATATTTTAGTGTCAATTTAACTGTCTCTTTGACCTTAAAAAATTATTTACCACATACTCACTCTAACTCTAAACAAAAATCAACTCTATTTGCAATGATTGTATCCTTTTTCTTTGTGATCTATCTCTATCATTGGAAGTATCAAATGAATTTCTAAAGACCTTATTTACTTAAGATTAAATAGAATTAATCTTAGCTATGTAATTATTCTTACAAGGAATTTAACAAAGGAAGTACTCATATATACTAGTCACACCTTCAACACATTTCCTCATTTCCTTTATAGTTATTAATTATCTATTCTACGATCTACCAAATCTTTCTATCATTGATATTAGAATCTTCAAAGTCTATATTTTTGTTATCATCATTATTCAACTTAAAATCATAAATATCATTCATTTCTTCCCATTCTTTAATTTTCTAGGACTCTTCTCATCAAAGATATATTTTAGTCTCAATTTAACTGTCTCCTTCACCTTAAAAAATTATTTACCACATACTCACTCTAACTCTAAACAAAAATCAACTCTATTTGCAACAATTGTATCCTTTTTCTTTATGATCTGTCTCTGATATTGGAAGTATCAAATGAATTTCTAAAGGCCTTATTTACTTAAGATTCAATAGAGTTAATCTTAGCTATGTAATTATTCTTACAAGGAATTTAACAAAGGAAGTATTCATATACTAATCACACCTTCAACACATTTCCTCATTTCTTTTATAGTTATTAATTATCTATTCTATGATCTACCACATCTTTCTATCATTGATATTAGATTCTTCGAAGTCTATATTTTCATTATCATTATTACTCAACTTAAAATGATAAATATCATTTATTGCTTCCCATTCTTAAATTTTCTTTAGCTTCTTTGATTCTAGAGGAGAACCAAAATCCACCATTTCTAATTTTCTTTTTCTAGGAGAGGAAGATTCCCTAGAGACACTCACATCATCATGCGCTAGACACATTATCAAAGAGCCAAAAATAGAAAGGATACCAATTTTTATTTTCCATAGAAAGATTATCTAATAAGACCATGCTTAATAAATCACATAAATAATTTTGTTTCTTGTTACACCATTTAATGTGATAGAAATATAACTATATTCATTCAATGCATACAAGTAGAAGCAAAAAATAAGACTGCATATCACAATCTATAGTAGAAGTAGAATATGTAGAAGCATAAAAAAATGTAAAAAGATAATGAGGACAAAACATATGGTAAATTAAATTATTATAAAATTATATGAATCTATCATGATAAATTGTGATAATAAAAGTAGAAATAATATGTCTAATAATCCAATTTTACATTCAAAGACAAAGAATTTTACTATTAAGTATCATTTTCTTGTAGAGAAATTGATTGAGAAGGAAATAATATTGGAATCTAAGAAAATAAGGGGTAGCATATATATTCATTAAACATTTGGCTAAAGATACTTTTGAGTACTCTTAGAGGTATTCTCAGGGTAATGGCCTCACCTTATGTAGAGTAATTGATGCAAATATATGCATCAGTCCATTATATTTATAACATATTTCATCTACATTTGATTCTTAGTACTAATCCTTAGGGGAGGGCCACATGGTTCAAAGCTAGTTCTAGAGCTCTTAAATGTGATGATTTTTCTTAAAAAATGGTTTTTTAACTTTTTTTGTTTTGTTTTGTTGTTATTGTAGATTGGCCTAATCCATTGCATGCTCTTTGATGAAGATCACCATTAAAGGGAAGAGAACTTAAAAAATTATAATAGAATCTTGATATTTTTCATATTGGTACCCTTTTTATTGATGTCAAAGGGGGAGGAGATTGGTAAAAAATCTTGCATTGGGGAATTTATATGCAAGAAGTTATCCTATATAATTAGGAAAGGTATACTAACAAGAAGCTTAAATTTTGAATGTTGTGTATGTTGAGAATATTCAAAATTTATACTTTGCTATTTACTTTTGGATTGGTAGTTTTTTACTATTTGTTTTCACCAATGAAAAAGGAGGCTATTTTTAGGAATTTAGGGCATCATTGAACTTGGATGAGTTTTTGAGATGTTGTATTGATGGAGGCTTTTGTCATTGATGATGATTTATGACTTTTGTCATTGATGATGATATATGATCTTATGTTAATGACAAACTCAAATTCTTTATATCACATGCTATTTATCACATCTAGAAGGATAGTGGTTGACTTAATTAGATATGGGATCTCACATGTGTATAGTAAAATGAGTATGGATATCATGTTTATGTTTGATATAAGTTATATGATGATTTGGTTAATTTTTAGATTGTCTTGTGAAGACTTGTACTAGACTAGTGTATAAGAAATAATGACATAAAGAGTTGTAGGAATTTTGGTTGTATCTTATTTTCAAACACTGATTAAATCTAGAAATTAGGAGGGTGATAGAAGTCTTGTTTGTGGATGCATGATTGTAAGTGGGATGCAATTAAATTATTTTTAAAGGTTTCTAGTGTATAACCTATGGTATAGTATATTGGTAGTCAATTGTGTTATGCAAGTGTAAGATTTATCATTGGAAAATGTAATATTCTCATTGTAACCTATGGGAAACTCATTGTAATGGTTATATTGGTTCTTATAAAGGTATGTAGATACCTTATCATAGTGATATAAAGTTAATTGTACATTCAAGAAGATTTAATAGGCCAATCTAATTAATTATTTGTAAATGGTATAAAGAAAAATTAGTTTCCTTGTTTGGGTGTGTGAAACATTATGTCTTGATACATATAATGTGATCCTTGATGTTGTATTATCAAAGAAGAAGAATGATGATGTTGATTGAGTTAGTGGACTTGAAAGGAACTATTTTGGTAATCGAGTTGAAGATTAATTAGTGTATATTTATTAAAAAAAATATCTTGAAAGTTTTGTCTTTCAACTTTGTTTGAGAATTTAGACATTGGATTTACTTGTTCTTCTTATCGTTTAACATGGTTAGAACCTTCTGACAAGGGTTCAAGGTCTCATAACAAGGATATATCCTTTTACAAGGAAATTATATATAAGACATTATCTAGTAGGCACCATCCCCATAATGGTTTTCCTTTCGATTAACGATTTTCCTAATCAACAAATAATTATGTTATGGTTTTCAGATTAATCAGAAGGAAAACCTTTATGGGGATGGTGCCTATTATGTGGTTTTCCTTCTGATTAATTTTTGAAGATCATATTTTAAAGTTTGGTTTTAATTATATTCATCCACACTTGATTTAACCCTTTCCCCCCCTCTCATTTGTGTGTGGCCTTAATGACTTAATAAGATCTTCCAAAAGATGCACTTGTAATTGTTATACAACAAGAATTTTTTCGCATTACTTAGCTTCCACTTTCTTTTCTACACTTTTTAATGATACATTTTTATCTAGTCCTATTCAAACCACCAAGACTAATCAGGATTAATTTTTATAATGGGATCTAAACACTAGATCACTAGGAATAAACTACCTTGTATATTGTGTTGATTTAGATTACCACATTTAACTTCAATGACACCCAAATACATAAGTTCAATAATCTCCCACTTTTTCATTCATAGAAAAAAAATTATACCTTCTTTACATTGATAACCCTTAGATGTTTAAACTCTATACAAATTTATATAAAATCAATCATATATCATATCTATATACTACTCCCACTTTTACTTCAAGGACTAGGGATCCTCTACAAGAAAAATATAACCCAAAGAAAAGTGTCTCAAATTGTTTGACTTATAATTATTTATTATACATCTCTTTGAGCTCTAGATAAAGTTTGTACAATGTCAAATGGAGATTCCAAAGAATAAAACTACATCTTGTTAGTGAATGAATTGCATTAGTCATAATATTTAGAACAATAGGACTCCTCTTATGGATTTATACTTCTTCAAGGAGATCAAAGATATATTTTAGTCTCAATTTAACTGTCTCCTTGACCTTAAATTTTTTTTACCACATACTCACTCTAACTCTAAACAAAAATTAACTCTATTTGCAATGATTGTATCCTTTTTATTTGTTATTTATCTCTGTCATTAGAAGTATCAAATGCATTTCTAAAGACCTTATTTACTTAAGCTTCAATAGAGTTAATCTTAGCTATGTAATTATTCTTACAAGGAATTTAACAAAGGAAGTACTCATATATACTAGTCACACCTTCAACACATTTCCTCATTTCCTTTATAGTTATTAAATATCTATTCTACAATCTACCACATCTTTCTATCATTGATATTAGATTCTTTGAAGTCTATATTTTCGTTATCATCATTAATCAAATTAAAATCATAAATATCATTTATTTCTTCCCATTCTTTAATTTTCTTTAGCTTCTTTGATTCTAGAGGATAACCAAAATCCACCATTTCTAATTTTCTTTTTCTAGGTGAGGAAGATTCCGTAGAGACACTCACATCATCATGCACTAGACACATTATCAAAGGGCCAAAACTAGAAAGAATACCAAATTTCATTTTCCATAGAAAGATTATCTAAAAAAACCATGCTCAATAAATCACATAAATACATTTTTTTCTTGTTACATCATTTAATGTGATAGAAATATAACTATATTCATTCAATACGTACAAGTAGAAGAAAAAATTCGCTTTATATGAGAGAACAACTAAGATCACTTATAGTTGAAGTAGGGGATATATTATGGTTTCTTGGATGTACGCTAATATAATAAATCCTCAAATGTGTTCTTTCAAGATTTATGACTCTCAAGTATATTGGATTTGAGTATTTTATATTAACCTATGCATCCATAGATCTAATATCTGTATCATAAAAATAGAATGTAAAAATGGTAATATGAGTACATAGTTCTTTGCTAGTATGCATAGAAAAATAAATTGGAACACGAATTACCAAAATTTTAAATAAAATTATGAAACAAGAAGAAACAATGTTAATTACGAGTGGTATAAATGTTCTATTAAACTAGAAGTATACAATAATAACCTTAAGTGAATGAAAAAAAAATGTTAGAAGGATCTTAAAAAGATATAGTAAATAAGGTGTGTTTTCTTACAATAAAAAAAAATTATATTGAATAATATACAACAATATCAGAAAATGTATTAAAAAATCTTGCCAAAAAAAACTCTTTAGAAATCTAAAAGAAATGAAAAATAAATATTTGGGCTTAAATATTGAGAAGATTAATTCCAACTAGATATCAAACTGCTTAAGGAAATTTGTGATCACATGAATATTTCTAAATATTTTCATTCTCGTGTTTCTAAACTTTGTATTATTTCTCCTAGACTCATGAAATTACTCTCTTATATTGATGCAATAATTATCCTATTTTTCTTTTGCTATAATCTAATTCTCCTTAAAAATGACTATTATTTTACCAAATTTGGCCAATCTAGTTGTACTAATATGTAAAATATTATACCTTTTAAATTTCCATTAACATATGGTATAGTTAGATTATTTCCTTGACAATGTGTTCCCTTACGAGTTTCTACCAATCTTGAAATCATGGTTATTGAGTTCATAATATAAGTCCTAATAGTATCAAGTACGCATTTTTAAACCAATCTTTCATACATCATTGGATTCACATTATTACTGAAATTTTTCAACTTCAAATTTATGATTTTAATAACTTTTTTTTTGTTGATGTCAACTTGTTATTTTTCCCTTCAAACCTACCTGGAAACTTAACTACATACTTTTCTTGAGAGATAAAATTATCTTCAAGTCTAGAAATAGAGTTGTTTGAAGCTAAATGCTAGGCTTCAAACCTATTTTACCCTTAGTTAACTACTCTTAAATCTCTCCTTTATTATCAATGGGTACCTAAACTGAGCCATCGAAATAGGTATTCACCAAGTCATCCAATCACTTATTATCACAGAAGAGGCTTTCACTTGTATTTTTCCTTCTTGTAGAATATTGTCATATACAAGCTCTACGTAGCTTTTGTTTATCAAATATACTAATATTGTTAATGACTCACCCCAATAATTATATATATTATTCATTTTTGGATTAAGGAAAAAATGACTATTACAAGGACCTGAAACCTAATAAGTATCAGATTTAAAAAATAAACAATCTATTTGTACTAATATCTAAAATATTATACCTTTTAAATTTTCATTAACATATGGTATAGTTAGATTATTTCCTTGACAATGTGTTCCCTTATGAGGCTCCATCAATCTTGAAATCATGGTTATTGAGTTCATAATATAAGTCCTAATAGTATCAAGTACACATTTTTAAACCAATCTTTTGTATGTCATTGGATTCACATTATTATTGAAAATTTTCAACTTCAAATTTATGATTTTAATAACTTTTTTAGTTCATGTCAACTTGTTATTTTCCCCTTCAATCCTACCTGGAAACTTAACTACATACTTTTCTTGAGAGATAAAATTGTCTTCAATTCTAGACATAGAGTTGTTTGAAGCTAAATGCTAGGCTTTAGACCTATTTTACTCTTAGTTAGCTAGTCTTAAATCTCTCCTTTATTATCAATGGGTACTTAAACTAAGCTATCGAAATAGGTATTTACCAAGTCATCGAATCACTTATTATCACAAAAGAGGCTTTCACTTGTATTTTTCCTTCTTGTAGAATATTGTCATATACAAGCTTTACGTAGCTTTTTTTCATCAAATATACTAATATTGTTAATGACTCACCCCAATAATTATATATATTGTTCATTTTTTGATTAAGGAAAAAATGAATATTACAAGGACCTAAAACCTAATAAGTATCATATTTAAAAAATAAGCAGTTAGGTCCTAAAAAAAGAACTATGGTGGAAAAGTAAAATAAACTTGCACAACATCTAACAAACTAGCTACCAAAACTAGCACTAACCTAGACCAAGAAAAACACACCAAGGAGAACGAAGATAGAAAAAACCAAACCTAACCTTGTTCCATTAGAAAATTAGCACCGAAAATCTCCTCAATGTTTAGATCACCTTCAAGGTTCTTTGAAACCATGGATGTTGTCTTTCTATTAAGTCATCCCCTTATTATTTTCACCAGGTCTTCTGGTATATCTTGGTAGTCTTTTTCTTTTCTATTTAAGTCAACTTTAAGATGAATTCCATCTACATCCACCTTCCCTTTATTGTTCATGATCTTCAAGATGGAAGATTGGGTTCTATTATCATTTTCTTTTAGGGTTACATTAACTATACCCTCTATATCCTTACAATTTATTTGGGATTCCATCACAGATTCCTTCTAACCTTACCCTCACCTCCACTTCAATTTCCATATTTTTCTCTAGGGAACCCACCTTTTCTCTCAAGAAAATTATTTTCTTGTGTACCTAACTATGAAAGACCAAGGTTAACTTGGCTTTATAATTAGCTTTACCGAGAATTTCCATTGACTTCGAAGCATGTTCCTTAGAAGCCTTTATGTCTTTCATATTATACATGTCCTTAGAGTGAAAAATAGACTACCCAACAATATTGATGGCAGAATTTCCATGCCTACTGTTATTTTTATGTTCTTTTAATTTAAGAATTCTCTTATTTCATTTTATAGTGGAACAGGAAGTCTTCTATAATTTAGGAATAAGAGGCTCCTAAAAAACCTCACCAGTTTCCATTCTATCTACATTTCCTTTCTAGTGCAAGGATCCACTGAGTCCCTATCATTCTATGCATCAACTATCATTGTGTCCTCTTCATCCCATGTGTCAATCCTAGTATCTTCACTATCCATTATACCCCCTTCATATGTATTTAATTTTTGGCCAAGACTTAGGAGGTGTGGCCTTGTAGTAATTTGTAAAGGGGTGAATGATCCCTTAATGGAGGATGAGCTGAGAAGAATTGTTTTGTTGTGTTTGGGCATACACCCGTTTACAAATTTCAAAATATAATAAGGGAAATAGATTTAAGATCTCCAAACCAGAAGTGATTAAGAAAAACAAAATTGAAAAAAAAAACCCTTTTCTTCCTATCATCTAAACTAAAATAATCCCTATAATACAATTCAACACATGCCTTCAAATGGGCTTAATTTTCTCATTTGAGAAATAGTTACCAATCTTGCTTACGCCTCCCTTACAATGCAACCCTCAAGAAATTTTTCTAGTGGCTCCTCTATAACTTTTCTTTTCTTGAAGAAGTTTAAACCCTTGTAGGGAAATCTAGTAATTTTATAGATAAAGTAGGTGTTGAGGGGAAAAGAGACCCTTTACATTGTAACATTGTACAATGTCCAGCCTTTGGATAATTCCTTCATAGCTTTAGGATCAAATCCATGAAATATTTCAAGGTATGTAGTCACTCCTTCGATCTCAATCTATTCCCAAACCTTCAACATGTCTCTTCATTCCTTATAGAAGCTCGACTCTTATCTCCTTAGTTCACCTCCCATATTTCTCCAGTTAGCAAGAAAACCTTTTGCATCTAATATGAAAACACCAGACTCAATGTTATGAAATCAAATGAGGAAGAATGCTAAAAATGACCAAAAAGTGTGCAATCATTAGTGTTTTTTTAACAATATCACTCCTCCATAATATCTTGTAATCATCATGGAACTTCATTGATATATTCATCATATTCATCTAGGTTTCCAACATGGCAACACATACTGTGTTCCTTTATTCGCTCATTTAAATTAAAATCATTTGCAACATTCTATTTTTGAAACATCATATACTCTCACCTCATGTCTAGGTTGCTGATATAGTTAGAAATGGAGTTGGCCCCTCACCAAGTATGGTATATAATGAATTCTTCAAAAGTACTCAAAATTAATCTCGCCTTATTTATTATAGTTTTCCTTGTCCATGTTGGCAAAAATTTCCCAATTAAACACTTGATGATGTTATTTGAATCCCTTTCCACCCAAACATTTTTGCAATTATAGAATTTTGTTAAATTAATAGTGAGGAGGGAACCTTTTGCTTCAACAATGCGGAATATTTGGGTGCCAAGTGAGCAAGCCATTGTATTGATACAATTACCATTCATGTCCCTAATTATATTACCACATCCATCTTTTCCTAGATTACTTTTTGCCACCCCATCAAAGTTCCAAGGCCTTGATCCAAACATCAAGGGGACAAAGCCAAATAACTTCCTATATAATATTATTTTTGGCATTTTTTATATTGAAGTCACAAAAAAGGGGAGCCTCTAAGTAGAAACCTTCATTCCTAAGACTAGTGTTATTTTTGCTAGTAAGGAAGTTCTCCATAATGCCTGCAAAAGTTTTCCTAGTAGTCACCCAAGTGAGAGTCTCCTTGTCCCTGAAAAATTGATGATTCCTTTCAATCTAGATATTCCACCATAAGTGAGGAAGGGTGATGTTCCATATAGTCTTAACATTATCATTTGGTTCTAGGCATATCCATTTTTTAATGAAGTCTTCAACATTTCTAGGGAAAATCCATTTAAGGTTGAACTAGCAAGGAGATGAATCTAGACTTCATAAACATAGGAATATTCAAAAAATATGTGAAAGACATATTCCTATTTGATTTTACAAACAAAACATCTATTAACTATATTTAATCTTCTTTTACAAATGTTAATCAAAGATATAATCTTGTTTTACATTATTATACATTAGAATATACCTTCTTTAAGAGTCATGCCTTAATCTAGCATGAAGCCTGGTAAAGAATATCTTCCTTGAGACTAAGGGAAGATAAACTAGAAGCAATATAATAGAGGCCATTTGAGTTATTGCTCCATATAATGGTATCATTTATATCCTAATTAACTCTCTAGGAATTGATATTTCATTGGATGTTCCTCGAGATAGGATTAACTAGCAATAAACTCAACCAATCATCATTCTTCCAATAATTTGACTCCAAAATACCATAGATTCCCTTACATTGGTCTATTGTCTCCAAATCCTCAACCTCGTCCCTTGACCATCCATCATCCATTTCTCCTCCCAAAACTAGATCTTCGTATCATTTCCAAGCTTCTATCTAGTACCCTTATTTGCCACATGTTTGCATTAATGAATAGATCTCTGAATGTAAGAGTCACCTTCCACCCTTAATGCAGCCAAAAAATCGCCAATGGTAGGATGAGCATATATACATATTTTCTTTTCCAATTTTGATTCTACTCCCTTATCTCATAACACATTCTCTAGATTAGCCTCGAAAGTAGGAATTTGTTGAACCTTTTAATTGGTCCAATACCTGCCCCCCAACTAATTCTGGTCTCTAGATTTGATACCAAGCAATCAAATGCATCATTTTCATTTCTTCCAAACCCAATTATAACAATTTTTTCTGAGACTTTTCTAGTAGATTAGCATATCTTATTTTACAAATGTTATTCAAAGATATAATCTTGTTTTACATTATTATACATTAGAATATACCTACTTTAAGAGTCATGCCTTAATCTAGCATGAAGCCCGGTAAAGAAGATCTTCCTTGAGACTAAGGGAAGATAAACTAGAAGCAATATAATAGTAGCCATTTGAGTTATTGCTCCATATAATGGTATCATTTATATCCTCATTAACTCTCTAGGAATTGATATTTCATTAGATGTTCCTCAAGATAGGATTAACTAGCAATAAACTCAACCAATCATCATTCTTCCAATAATTTGACTCCAAAATACCATAGATTCTCTTACATTGATCTATTGTCTCCAAATCCTCAACCTCGTCCCTTGACCATCCATCATCCATTTCTCCTCCCAAAACTAGATCTTCGTATCATTTCCAAGCTTCCATCTAGTACCCTTATTTGCCACATGTTTGCATTAATGAATAGATCTCCATATGTAAGAGTCACCTTCCACCCTTGGTGCAGCCAAAAAATCCCCAATGGTAGGATGAGCATATATACATATTTTCTTTTCCAATTTTGATTCTACTCCCTTATCTCATAATACATTCTCTAGATTAGCCTCAAAAGTAGGGATTTGTTGAACCTTTTAATTGGTCCAATACCTACCCCCCAACTGATTCTGGTCTCTAGATTTGATACCAAGCAATCAAATGCATCATTTTCATTTCTTCCAAACCCAATCATAACAATTTTTTCTGAGACTTTTCTAGTAGATTAGCATATTTGCCCTAAAATTTGAAAAGATGTAAAGCATAGGTGGATAGGTTTTGGAGACAACTTTTAAGAAGGGTGTTTTGCCCAAGTTGGCTGAGAAGATTCCCTGTCCAGCCTGCTAGCTTCCGATTGAATTTGTCTAGAATATCATTCCAAAAGGATTGAGAGCATCTTTAATCTTTTTAGTTTCATTATATACCTTGTTCATTGGTCATTCTATAAATATTTAGAATATATTTGAGTTGTGGGAAAAAAGAAGCCTTTTATAGAGCACTTAATTTTGTCTACGATTAACTTGTGTACTTGTAGGTACAAAATGTAGAACCTACTTTAATTTTCTTAATTTTTATCTCCATACTAGAATTAGGTATAGTGAATTGTAGAATAATATATGTTGATTACAAGAATGATGCATAGTTAAATTAGTTTAAAATAAAATTATATTTGTTATGTACGATTACTCTTACCATTCATAACAAAAAAGTCTCAAATGACACAAATTACCCTTTTACAAAGAATCAATCAAAACCATCCAAATAACTTTTGATAATCATAGAAATAATTGATATTATCCTTACTAAACAAAATGTAAATAATATTTAAATTTTATTAAAAGAATAAATATGCCTAAATATTTTTATAAACTTAATATTTCAAAATAACGCAAGTCAGTACTTCAAATAAAATACATGTACTACGCAAAAGATTCCCATTGTATGCAATGCATATTTACATGCATATAATCAAACGTAGAATGAACCTTAGCGTAGGTTAAAAATATGACAGGCTAAACAGAAGGAAAGGACTGGGCAGTTTGGCAAATAAAATTGTATAGGTACCACAATAGTTCTGTTCAAATAGCAGCATCCATTTAAAAATAATACTAATGTATAAAAAATAAAGATCATCAAAAAATGCAAGAGCTAGTCAATGATACGAATTTGAATTGCAAGCGGTCGACCAAAAGACTAACGGATTAATTTTCTAGTCGAATAATGGTCGTCTACGATACGCAATACGACTTTGAATGCGTTGCTGTTGAACAAATCGGTCGAGGTGAGGTTGTAAGTTATTGATCTTCCTATATATTGCCAACAATAATGCATTGGATTTCATCTCAGTCTTCATCTACAGCCTGATTACTAAGGTTTTCCTCTGCTATTGAGTTAGTGAATAATACTGTGCCCCAATTATGAGAAACATGGTGCAAATGAAAATAAGCACGCTGCTTG
This sequence comes from Cupressus sempervirens, assembly GCA_028749045.1. Lineage (NCBI taxonomy): Eukaryota > Viridiplantae > Streptophyta > Pinopsida > Cupressales > Cupressaceae > Cupressus > Cupressus sempervirens. The sequence continues at coordinate 260,068,567 of CM053791.1, read as the reverse complement.
CTGTGCTCCTCATGTTTATGGTCAATGTCTCTGCTCGATCAGATATGGAGGAGTTAGGTGGTTTGAAAGCCGACTGTGGAAACATTCCATGTCCTCCATTTGGAGTTTATGTTAATAAGAAGATAGTGTATCCAAGATTCATGCAAAACATGGATCATATAGGAAGTTCAAAGGCTGATTGTGGCAAGGTTCCATGTCCTCCATCAATTGTTTCCTCAAATCAAAAGATATTTCTTCCAAGGTTCAGGGTAAATATAGATGGGATAGGAGCTTCAAAGGCTGACTGTGGTAAGGTTCGATGTCCTCCATCAACTTTTTCCATGAATAAGAAGATAGTGTTTCCAAGGTCCAAAGAAAATATGGATGAAATAAGAGGTTCAAAGGCTGATTGTGGTAAGGTTCCATGTCCTCTCTCAACTATTTCTTCAAATAAGAAGACAGTGTTGCCAAGGTTTAGTATCAATATGGATGAGATAGAAGCTTCAAAGGCCGACTGTGGTAAGGTTCCATGTCCCCCATCAACTTTTTCCATGACTAAGAAGATAGTGTTTCCAAGGTTCAAAGGAAACATGGATCAGATAGGAGGTTCAAAGGCAGACTGTGGCAAGGTTCCATGTCCTCCATCAATTATTTCCTCAAATCAAAAGATAATTCTTCCAAGGATCAAGGTATATATGGATGAGATAAGAGCTTCAAAGGCCGATTGTGGTAAGGTTCCATGTCCTCCACCAACTTTTGCCATGAATAAGAAGATAGTGTTTCCAAGGTTCAAAGGAAACATGGATAAGATAAGAGGTTCAAAGGCTGACTGTGGCAAGGTTCCATGTCCTCCATCAACTGTTTCCTCAAATCAAATGATAGTTCTTCCAAGGTTCAGGGTAAATATGGATGAGATAGGATCTTCAAAGGGCGACTGTGGTAAGGTTCCATGCCCTCCATTAACTTTTTCCATGAATAAGAAGATAATGTTTCCAAGGTCCAAAGAAAATATGGATGAAATAGGAGGTTCAAAGGCTGACTGTGGTAAGGTTACATGTCCTCCCTCAACTATTTCTTCAAATAAGAAGATAGTTTTGCCAAGGTTCAATATAAATATGGATAGTTAGGAGGCTTAAAGGATGTTTGTGGAAACATTTCATGTCAACCACCAACTGACATAAATATTGTTTCCTCCAAATGAAAGAAAGTGTTCCTGGCTTAAATAGTGTAGCTATGGACCAAAATTTAGGAGGTTAAAAAGTTCACAATGATAGTATTCTTTGTCCTTTATCAATAAACACTAACACTATGTCTTATGTGTAGCTCTCTAATAGTGTTGAAGATGTTGCTTCCAAGCTTCAACAAAAGGAAAGTTATTAAGACCTATAGTGCCAACTTAATTTTCTACAACTCTTTCCTTTTGCGAGGCCATGCAATAAAACTATTGTTTTAAATTCATTCATTGAATTAGAATACATGTGTAATTCTTTCATTTTTACAAATAAAAGGAGTTTTGAATGATCAATAGGCTTAAACATCGCCTTAGGTGAAAAAATAGATGAGCCCAAAATAAAATAAAATATTATGTTATGAAACATATACCATGTCATGAGACTACATCATACAAACTATGTTATAAAATATTAATTATATTATAAGACCATGCCAATAAAATAGAAGTAATATTTTATTGATATCAAAGTGTCATTAATGTCAACTAAGCCAAAGGGGGAATTACATACAAAGCAAGATGGCTAGCATAGTCATGACATCTATAAACTAAATTAGAGATTTAATTTTGTAGCAACAATCTATATAAATATTTGTAAAATATCTAAATTTTTAAATAATAAATTAGAGATTTAATTTTGTAGCATCAATCATTAAGAAATTTTTATCAAAAAATACCATTTTAATGTTACAAATTGTTAGATATGTTTTCCATTGCTTGATAGTTCATGATTTAGGTCATGGTTTGCCTTGAAATATGTTGAACAATGTAGTAGCTAGCTTGGGTGATATGATTAAGATTTGTAAACATAGGTCATACATTGAATCATGAATGAAAATCTTAGTTCATGTATGAGTGACTCATTTAGGTTGTAGAAGTTTAATAATTATTTTGAATTAAAAATATTTTATAAGGAATCAACATGAGATGAATTATATTTCTTTTGGGTGAATTTAGAAATCAATGTTAGAATTTTCATTGAAAATATTGTTGGTTGTATTATACATATTTTTAAATCTTGGAATGATTGACATTATATTAAAAAAAAGTATAGTACATAAAGTTTATGTTTTGCGTAGAACTTTAACGAAAATATTATGGACAATGTCGATAAATTAATTGAATATTTTTAGTGAGGTTATGAGTTTTTTTAAATGTATTTTTGATAAAAATCTTCCCCTTCTTATTAATTCTATTACACACAATTGAAAAAATAGGTATTTATTTTAGGTAATTTCAATCATACAAAAGAACCAAAGTTAAAATGTACAATGTAAGTATCATGTCTTAATACAAGTATCACGTCTCAATGGAAGTATCATGTCTTAAGTATCGCCAGTAGTGGGTCCCTTTTCCATCCTCTTTTTATTAATGTAAGAATCATATCTATTAAACAATATTTCCAATGATACAAAGTACAGAGGAATAATATTACCTTGTAGTTGAATGGCGCTAGTTCCATCCATCTTCTGCTTCTTGTGATGGTCTTCTTGAATGGGTTCATTAGAATGGTCTTCATGAGCATTTTTTGCATTTTCCAAAAATAGTTGCAAACTTTTGTTGTCTTCAAACACTTGCCAGTCTTCTACATTGTTAGGCATAGAAGGTCTGTACACAATTTCTACTTCATACTTCTTATCTTTGAATTCTGGGTTGGAAAGAAGTAAGGAGGCAGAAATTGCCAATGAATCTGCTTTAGAGTTCATCTCCCTTGGTACTAATTTGATTGAGAATGCATCTAGCCCTTCGATCTCATCCCATACTTCGTTCCTCTAGTTTTTCAACTTATGGTTTTTTACAGAGTCCTGCCCTTTGATATTACATACAACGAGCTTTGTATCATCCCAAGCCTTCAGTATCTTTATCTATTTTTGTTCTGTGGCTATTATCCCAAGTAATAGGGCTTCGTATTCAACTATGTTGTTTGTGTTTCCAAATTCAAACTTGAAAGCCATAGCTTTGGGTTCTTCCTTGGGTGATATCAACACCACCCTTGTTCTAGACCCAAGTGAGGAACAACATCCATCAAATTCCAATGTCCAAATTGGCTGAATCTTCTTATTTAACAAGAGTTTGGCTTCCTAGCTCTTCACCATTTTGCTCATACATGACATTTTCAGTGAACAAAATTTAATTACCATTCATTCTAATTTTAGGTAAAGGATTTGAGCTTTGGGATCATTTAACTTCAAAACTATAAACTTGGCTTTCTCCTTAGGTTCTAATTTCACTTTTTTGCTTCCTATGGGTATCACCACTTGAGACCAATATAGTTTTATTTCTCCTTCTAGGTCTCTGCAAAAGCTTCTTCTTAGAAGTAAACCATAGCTGGCCAAAATGTTTGTGACCAGGATAGTCAATAGTAACTTCTTTTCTGGGTGAGAGGCTAATGCTACTTGAGCGTCTTTGATTTTCCAAGCAACAAAACTTGTTTGGCATCCATGAACCTTAGTAAGAGTAAGGCTTAGAGCCTTAGCCATGGGGTAGGGCATTATGTTGTCTGGAGCACCTGAATCAATTATATAGTTGCTCAGTGTGCACCTGTTTATGTATAGTGACACATAAAATGGGTTGGGATTCTAACTAGGAAAGGTTGCCAAAATTGTGGATTCTTCTTGATCAAATAGATTAGATGTTAAGGAATCACCTTCTTCTCTAGTTGTAACATTATGATTCAAGTTTATATTATCTCCTGTGCAATAATCTACTAATCTTTTTAATTTAGAGGGATGGGATTTTAAGTAGTCTATAGGGGAAATTTGAATTCTCGAGACTTTATAGAATTGAATGAGATCAAAAGAGATATTTTCCTTACTTGACTAAGGAATCTTGGATCCTTGATTGAAATTACTAATTTTTGAAGGAGAAGCATTATTACTACCTAGAGAATGACTAGAAATATGATTCTTATTTTTTTGGCTTTTGGTCAACATTGTATATGAGGTCCCATCAATAGTAGCATAGCATTCACCTTGCCCTTCTAAGTCTGAATCATACTCTAAAAATAAATTTCCAAAGTCGCCATTCGAGTACAAATCTAACTCAAGACTAGAAGATGCAGTATTCAACTTTTTAGTAGATATTAACTACATCATATGGGCTATTTAAGAACAACTTTTATTATCATGATGTATTGTTAGATAGAAAAAACACATATTCCCCTTTTAGGGTGTGGCTTCAATAGCCAGTCTCTGTTACATACTAGTAAGATATAGAGTTTTCCCATCACTATTCCTCCTAGGTTAGTTTTGGAAGTTCTATTGGTAGGAAATATTAAATCCAGGGAGTTTTCTCTTCATAGAAACTAGTTCATTTGATAATTTTTGCAACATTTCATTAGACAAAGTGGTGTTACTAGTACTTGCCTCAGTTTGAATTTCTCGTTTCCATTTTTTTGCAGAGATCATGTCATCTTCTAGTTCAACTAATTTCCTCTAGGCATCTCCCAAATCTATGGGATGAGATCTCCTTAGATCATAATTAATATTAGGTGGCATTGCGCTTATGAATAATGTTTTAAAATTACCTATAGTAGGTCTATCAATAGTAGGGATTCTACTAGTGATCTTGTTGAAATTAGCAACAAAATTCCTCATACTTATAAATGATTATTTTTTGATAGATGTTAGTTTAGTTAGTAGAACATGTTCATCTTCTTTAGTTTTGGACCTTGTTTCAAAAGTCATTCTCTTCGTAGCCCAACTTGTAATTGAGGCATCATCTAATTGATAAAACCAATCTGCTACACTTTCTATTAGAATTTCTACAAATAGTCTTACGACTACATCTTCATGTGCCGCTTCTAAGATATGAGTTGTTGTAGAAAAGGATTTAATGTGTTCATCCATAGTAACTTTCCCATCACCCAAAAAATTGGGGAAGTTCTTTCTTGAACCAAACATAAGCGTACGGTATGCTACAAGTTGCAACAGACTAGTCGCTGCATCCTAGGGAGCATCCATAATCATCCTAACAAGGTCTGGAAGAAAGTTGATAACTAGAGGAGAAACTACTCTATGTAAAGCCAATACTTGACAAGTAGCATGCAAAGATTTTTGATCTCTAGGGGGTAAAGATGGACTATTACTACTCTTCTTGTCACCCTTTTTTTGAGGTATTTCTAGGATGGGAAAGCCAAGTTCTGCAAGCTTTTCAAAAATAGGGTCTCACCCACCTTGATCATTGGTTCTCCTAAGGAATCTTCTTTGTTCTAGGGCTCCAAATTAATCTCATCTCCAAGCTTCACACTCTACTTGTCCTTGTTCTCTTTGAAGTTCTCTCCTTCGAATAGCTCTCTCTTGTGCTTCAGCTCTAGCTTCTTCTTCTTCTAACACTTGGCTAGCATTTCTGTTGTGTCCAACATTCCTCCTATACCTCTAGACAAAATGTATTCATGGATGAGATGATATTTTCCTAGTCATCTTGGAATCTAGGGTTAGGTTGGAGTATAGGAAATACATTCTCATGAGGTAGCACCATCTCCCTTCATGCTATAGGTCTTCTAGTCTAGCGACTATTTTTCTTCCCACCAGAGTCACCAAAAATCTATTGGTAAATAGATTGTTCCTTTTTAATCAACTCTTTAAACGCCCAATACTTATGAACAATTACTAATTACAATAGTTAGGAAAATATAACTAAACAACTATTTTCCCTCTGAATTTATAGGTACAACTCCCTTAGGTTTGTGATTTGCAATGAATTTGTTTGGTTACAACTGAAGAGATGGGGTTTGTTTTTGACTAGATAACATGAGAGGAAAACCAAGTTAGGCCTAGATAGGAACTAATTCAGGCTAGAGTTTGGGTCTTAATAGCAACCAAATTTGTGAATCCACACATCTTACGAACTTGCAAAATTTGATGATGCATTAATGAATTCTATTTGCATAGACAAGATGCTCAACATAAAGATTTTAACTTTTAGAACATAACAAACTAATTTAAGAAATAATACTTGGAAAAACCTCTTTTAACTTCTAACAATATTGTGATTATCTTCAGTCTACTATATTAAAACAAAGGAACACTGCTCTATTTGTTCATTAGTTTAATTAAACTCAAAGAGATGTTTCTAACTAAGACATAAAATGGAACAATAAATAATTGATACAAAACACATTCAAGTTGTCTCTGCAATCTGAAGCATTTCACACCAAAATTTAGCTAACCTTTCATTAATATTTCCATTGAGTACATATAGGATTTTGAGATGACTTATTACAAAAAGTTACTGAATTGATTCATTTTCTCAAAAATGAAAAATGGCAAGCAGTGAATTATTAATAACAATTTCATATCAGAATACAAAAGAGTGAGAGAAATGTCATTTCGCTTTCTTCCCCTTTTCTAATTTTGCCTTATGTGTCTTAGAAACAATGATGATTGAAATGATCTCCTTGTTTCTATTGACATGGATGTTGGTGTATTTGATAAGCCACGTAGAGTGTTCTATGGCCAAGTCCTTGATTGCACTCAACCACTCTTGCATATTCTCTATTGCTACATGTATGCATCCACCAAGTCATTTGAGGTTTGACACTTTGTCCTAATGGCTAATAGATTTCTCTGTTAATTTATCCAAGTAGTTTAAGAAATCCTTTTCATAATGGAGACTCCTACTACTCCTTTCCCTTTCCCACTTGTTTGGGATTTATTGTATAGGCCTTCAACAACTCATAATCGTTATCTTGTTCCTCCTTAACTTTTCTCTCTATCTTTTGTAGCCCTTCTTCTGTTGAAGAGATCATGTTAGCTTTGAATTACAAGCTTTGTTGCCACTCAAACAAAGGCTCGTCTCCTTTCTATAAAATCTTGGCTTCAAATCCTTCCTTAACCTTCATTTGGATGATCATATGTAGGAGAGAGATGCAATCTTTTTATTTTTCCTTTTCTGCTGATAGAGTTGCATAGTTAGCCAGGATGTTATCCTTTTCTATCTCAAGCCTCAACACTACATTGCCAGATTGATTTATAACTACAAGTCCTTTAGACTTGAGTTTTTCACTCCAACTCCTATAATTTTCCCAAAATGCTTGTCATCTTGTAGCTAAGAGATGATGTCTTGAATGTCTATAGCTATGGGATCATTGGTAGGTGGTATCCTTGAAATGCTTGCTAATGAGGAAACTAATTTGCTGATGAAGCATTTGAGCTTGTGGATGTCTACCTTCAATCTAACCTTGACAAGCTTGAGGTCTTCAAGTTCTTCTTCTATCACTTCATTAGTTGCTCTCAATAAGCCTACTTTGGTATCATGCCTAACCTCTCCTAGATCTAGAGATTGTAATTGGAAGTTAGTTGCGGTTAGGTCCTCGATCCTACCTTCTTTGGTGGACTTGGCAATCTCCATTGTTAGGTGTCTCATATCTAGATCTTAGTCAAGGATAGAAAAATTCTTCAACTTCTTCACTTTTCTCCATGCTGACCTAGAGTGGATGGCCTGAGATAGACTCTCTTTGTTGGGAGCCCCATCTTCTATCCTCTTCCTCTTTCTGTCCAAAATATTTTTGAACCATGACTCAATGCCAATTACTTTGGATGCAGTCCCTAATGTGTCCACATTAAACATCTTTCTTCTAACAAGAGTCAAGGCCTTCAAAGATGAGGAGAAAGAATTTCCTAGAGAAAAAGAAATGAATTTTGAAGTTTCAAGCATCTTCTCTACTTTATATGTTTTCTTCACCACTTCATCTGACTGCATGGATTCACTCTTGCTACTCCCACCATCTGCAAGGTCAACTACTTGTATTTGGGAACTACTAGGCAAGAGTAGTGTTGAACTTATAGATGGAATTGGATTGCTTTGAAGTTGTAGAGAAATTGGAAACGTAGTGTCTTTTGATTCTTTTGCCTTCTTCTTCTCCACTTCTGTCTTTGTTCTAGTCACAAGCACCAAACCATCTTAACATGTTTTGTCTAGAGGAATTTTTTTTTAGGAGGTTAATCACCTCCACCTTTTGGTTGAGCTGGGCCTTGAGTGAGTGATGGAGGTGTCCCTGAAGTGCCACCACTGGAAGATGATGTTGTAGCTAAACCTAGCTTGGACTGGGTAGAAAAAACTTTACTTCTTTTATTCCATGCTATAGTCTACTCAACCCATTTCCTAGTACTCTTATATATTCTTGCCATCATCACATCCAAGTCCACTATGATCTCTCTAACTAGTTTAGAGCTTATAGGAGTATTCCTTAATTTGGTTGAGTAAGTCATGCTATACATATTTTGACTATCATCCTCAACCCCATCCACACCTATATTTACTTTTTATAGCTTAACTTGATCTACTGTCAGTCTTGCAAAAGAACAATCTTGGCTTTAAAAATCATCCTTGTAATTGGCCTTGTAGTCTTCAATTGTGCTAACATGCTTTATTACACTCCCAATCTACAAAACATCTTTAACATATCCTTTGAGGTCAAACATAGGTCTCAAGACCTCATATACATATCCATCTTGTACTTCTTCTAAAAAACTTTCATCATATTCTTAGCATCAAACCAGGTGTCACAACTGAATGCTTCAACCTTCATAGGGAACTCGTACCCTTTCTTCTTCAAACTCCCACTCAAGACATTCACTTGCAGATCTTATCAGATGATCTCAACCAACACTATCATATCATTCAGATATATTGGTAACTTTAGAGGAAAACCATTCAAAGCTGCAAGATGCAGGTAAGAAAAAGATGAAAACTAAATAAAATATCAACCAAATTGGCTGATGGCAGCCATGGCTTTAGGGGGGAATCTCCTTTCTAGGCATCCTTGCAATTCCTTGAAAATCCTCATAGTAAATGCATATTCACTCTTACATATTTTGCATAACTATTATGCAGCTAGAGACATGGATACAATTCATAGGACTTGACATCATCAAGGAAATTGTCTAGGCATGGGAGACTGGGCCATAATTGCAAAGATGCTAGCATATAAATCAGGAACAAACACATATAAAAAGAATTATAAAACTTGGCTACTTGGAGGGCATTGGACATAATCTCACTTACTTCTTGCACCCAATCCATATACTATGTATCTAAGCATATAAATTGAACCAAAAAGAAGTATTGTTCAACAAAATTTAGGGCTTCAGTTTCACCTCTCAATTTGTGTAGAAGAACTAAAATGTTGATTACCTTTGGTTTCAAGTTCATTCCAAAAAAAGATTTGGGGAATTTTCTCCTATCACTCTGTGGCATTTGGAACCATGTTCACATGGTCTCCTTCCTCTAGATCATCTTCTTCTCTAAGAATTCTAAAATGGTCCCATCGATAGTTAGGTTAGAAAACTCTTCCTGTTCTGGCAGACGAAGGCAATTCACCATCATTTGTCTATCAATTAAAATCAATACGGTGTCATCAAGGAGAACTATCTACTTGGTTTCTGGATTATAATGGTGGACACATTCATAAATGAGTTATGGGCCTTGAACGACAACTGGGAAACCAACGGCTTTGACCACACATCCTCAAATCTTCTCAGTGATAGGATGGATGTGTTTGGATTTTACCCTCTTCTGGAAGTCTTTGATATCATAGAAATGAGGGGAAGTGTCTGTGAAGTCTTGCAGTTGAGAGTTGATCCCAGTCAAACCATCAAAACCCATGAACTTAGTGCCCATAACTTATAGAAAAGATTTTGAATTGAAGGTGAATAAGACAATATGCTTCTACAATTACTAGCTTTCAAAAGCTATGCACTTTGATAAAAATGAGGAAGTAAGGAAAAAAAGTAGCTTATTCAATTATCTAGGAAATTTTATATAAGGGCCTTGATTCATTCGCTAAACCTGATAACTCATGCCACATGAGTGAAAATTTATGGAAATACCCATTAAAAATGAATGCAAAGGTTCAATGGACATTCAAAAGTCTTTTCACTATTTTGTTGGTTGTAATAGTTACTTTATATTAACCCATTATTTACTTTTCCATTTTTCTCTTAGTTTCAAAAAGTTGCCCCTGGAGTACTTCGTTGATGAAAATCCACCAAGTAAGATCTTGGCCATATCTTCTTTCTACAACATTTCATTTCAATCCAATATCATCCTAACATGTGCTAGATTCAACATGAGAGCCAAATTTTACTTGTTGACCTAATTTCTCTACATAGTCAGAAAGTTGCCTTCATGGGTTGGAAACCTGTTGAAGAGAAGGCAATTTTCATTTTTCGCCAACACTTCTTTATTGATTGAATCTATGATAACCACATTTTTGGTTGTGAAAATTTTTTAGTTAAGGTGCATGGATTCACTTGGATGTCACACAACATCTTGTATTTCACTTTCATTTGTTTTGCGAAAAATTGGCTTCATGGGTTGGAAACCTATCAAAGAGAAGATGAACTGAGGTTTTTTGCCAAGGCTTAATACTTGAGTGATAGTGAATCTAGATTATGTTTAGGAGTCTAATCCTAGATTCAAACATCAATTTGTCTTAGAATCTACACCCTTTGAATACTTTTAAGCTAGATACATCTTCAATTGAGCCCCTGTGGAAAGTCACCTTTATGGGTTGCAAACCCACCATGGAGAAGGCAACCTAGGATTTTTTCCCAATGCTTATTTATCAACCATTGATATGATGTGAAGTGGCTTCACTTGACTATTGATTCTTACTAAAATCATAGCAATAGATTTCCACATTACCAATGTTGTAAAGAAATGTGAATTTTAGAGAACTTTCAAAAGCATGAGAACAAAATAGTGAGTATGCTTCATCTGAAATGAGTGAAAATTGATCTCTATCAGATTGGGTACTATACTTACTTGACAATTTACAAGAGAAAAACAAAAAATTGCCTAACTTTGTTGATAGAGAGGGTGTTTTGGGAAAATCTGATAGAGATCATCTAGCCTTTGTTAATGTATAACAACAATAGAAGTAATGATGCTCATCTAATATATATACAGATCTTCATTTTACATTCTTAGATAAATTTTTATAACTATTTCTTATATATGTGTGTGTGTGTGTTTCGATTAACATACATGTGATACCATTATCGATAGACAAAGTATATTCTATCGACAATCTTTATTTGTATTGACAATTTTATTGCTGTGTGATTTATCAGGAGTACTAATTATGTATTACTGATGGCCATTACACTAAGTAATAGTTGTTAGTCATGTCACCGTAGAGGCGTGACTCTTCATGGCCAAAGGCCACGTAGAGTCATGACTCTACAGGGTTCATGACCCTTCATCTTTATATATATAGGAAGGCAGATCACTGAGGATAAAGATCTATACATGACATCTCAGACCTAGTGATCTGCATATCAAATAGTAAAAATAATTTCTATTAATTTTCTTCTACAATCAAATTTGCAAGATCATTTTTATATTCAACATACTTGATCTATATTTCAGCAATATACAAAGAAGGAGATTCTGCACAAGCAATTCAAAGATCACCATTATTTGAAGAACAACTCTGCACTACTGTGGTACAAGTAAGAGTATCCATTGTTCCTATATTTATTGTAATAGTTTTATCTATCAGAGATCCACAAAAACTAACATGGTATCAAAGCCATTCTGATAAGAAAAGCTATTGCTCAAAAATTAAAATCTAAAATCTTAGATTATTTAAAAAGAGAAAGTATATTATTTAAATGGTGAATCATATGAGACTAGAAGATAGGCTTGAAGGTGCATCTAATTTCTCATCATGTAAAATTAGAGTAATGATAATTTTAAGGGAAATGGAATTAGAGAGCTATATTGAGACAAACATATCTATGCCTAAAAATGAACTAGAGAAAGTAACATGGAAAAGACATAATAATAATGCAATGAAAATCATAATAGATTTTGTAAAAGATCATATTCTTCCATCCATATCTAGTCTCAAGACTACATTTGAGATGTTCTCGACTATTCAATATACATTTGAAATCAACAATACTAGTATATTATTAACTCTAAAATAAGATCTACTATATATAAAGATGAAAAATGGAGAATCTATTACTTCATACTTTATAAGGATTTCTTAACTAAAAGATCAACTTGCAACAATGGAAAATCAAGTTGATGAGAAAGAACTCAACATGATAGCACTAAGAGGTTTTCCTCTATCATGGAAAACATTTATTCAAGGTTTAAGCTCTCGACTTGAACTACCTATTTGATTTATTAAAGAATGAATGCACACAAGAAGAATCTAGATTAGTCTCAAGAGGACTAAGTACAAATCAAGAGAGAGAATTTCAAGCACTTCATGTGAAATCAAACAAGAAAAGAAAATTCAAATACAACAAAAGGGAATCTAACAAATCATATAAGCAACGTGATTGGTCCAAAGTTAGATGTTTTAAATGTGATAAAATTGGTCACTCACATAACTTCTGCCTTGAAAAGAAGAAAATTCAAGCAACCTTAGTAGAAATCAAAGGAGAGGGTGTAGAGAAAGAAGAAAGAGAAAACTATGTTTTTTACTTATCCCTTTCAAGTGAATTAAACTCAAACCACAACACTTGGATCATATATAGTAGAGCATCTAGGCACATCATCGGTTTCAAAGAAAAATTTGAAACTTTCTCTGAACAATCCTTAGAAGAAGTTACCGTTGGAGATAACTCTAGTCATCCTATCAAAGGAATTGTTTCCTATTCAATTTACCTAAATTATGGAATTACCCTACAACTCAAAAATGTTTTATATGTACCAGGAATAAAGAGAAACTTAGTCTCTATTTTTGGTCTTGCTGATCAAGGATTCATAATCACATTCCAAGAGGACAAAGTTCTATCTTGGGCCAAGAACTCTAATATCAAGAAAGACATTTCCATCAGATTTAGAGATGGAAGTCTTTATAAACTTTGTAATAATCAAAACCTAGCTCTTAGTCATGAAACTTTAAATTTCACCAAAATTTGGCATAGGAGACTAGGTCACCTTCACTGTCGTGCATTGTCATGCATAGTTACCTAATCTCAAAACTAATCACTTAAGTATTTGCAAAGGATGTGCTTTAGGAAAAAATACTAAACAATCATTTCCTAAAAGTGTTCACAAATCTAAATCCATTCTTGAACTGATCCACACTGATCTTTGCAGTCCTATATCTGTACCTTCTCTTAGGAGGTGCTTCTTCTATGTAATTTTTATTGATGATTACTCTAAAAGAACTTGAATCTATTTTCTGAAACAAAAAGAATCATCTAAAGTTTTACCAAAATTCAAAGAGTTCAAAGCCTTAGTTGATAATCAGTCAGGATAGAAAATAAAAATTCTAAGGTCAAACAATGGAGGTGAATACATTTATGATATTTTTAAGAATTTTTGCATTGCTATTAGGATTAAGAGAGAATTTTCTATACCATATAATCCTCAATAGAATGGAGTTGCTGAACATAAAAATAGATCAATTGTTGAATCTTCCAGAGCAATGATGCATGATCAAAACCTTCATACTTCTTTCTGGGTTGAAGAATCTAACACTGCAGTCTACATTCAAAAAAAATGTCCACACTCAGTATTAGAGAACACCACTCTAAAAGAAGTATTCATAGGCATTAAACATGATCTAAGCCATCTAAGAATATTTGGACATCTTGTTTATATCCACATTCCTAAAGAGAAAAGAACAAAACTAGAACCTTTCGGAAAGAAGGGGATACTTATTGGATATAGTGAAACAACAAAAGGATACAGGGTCTTCATTCCAGGTCAAAGAACAATTGAGATTAGCAAAGATGTGAAATTTGAAGACGATATCACCTTTGATACCTCTAGAAATAGTGATGAATCCATTACTGAATCTATTCTTAAAGTAGATGAAAATTAACAAGTAGAAATTGAGAGGGAGAATGATATTGAACCATCCTCTTCCACTCTTTCTAATCATGAAGATTCTAAAAATGTCAACAATAAAAAGAGGCCAGATTGGGATAGGAAAATGATAGAAGAAAATTAGGTTGAACCTAATGAAGTGATTTGAGAAAGAAAAAGAACAAGAAATCAATCATGTTATGTTGCATTATTAATTGAACTTATAAAAACTAAAACTTCTACTATTAAAGAAGCACTTTCAAATCAGTCTTGGAAAGAAGCAATGATTGAAGAATATAACTCTATACTAAAAAATGATGTATGAGATGTTGTACCAAGACCTAAAAAAGAATTAGTTGTTTCTTCCAAATGGTTGTTTAAATTAAGCATGCATCTGATGACAGTATTAAAAAGTACAAAGCTAGGTTTGTAGCATGAGGTTTCTCATAGAAAGAAGGCATTGATTATGAAGAAACATTTTCTCCAGTTGCTAGATATACTTCAGCTAGAACCATCTTGGCTATTGCAGTATCCAAGGGATGGAAGGTTCATCAAATGGATGTCAAAATTGCATTCTTAAATGGAAAAATTGAAGAAGTTTATATCGAGCAACCAAAAGGATTCAACACTCATGACAATAAAAATCACATTTGTAAATTAAAGAAAGCTCTTTATGGTCTCACATAGGTTCCTAGAGTGTGGTATGAAATGATAGACAACTATCTATTGAAGTTGGGATATTCTAAAAATGAAGTTGATCCTAACTTATACTTCAAAATAGATGGTGATGATATGATTATTCTTGTATTATATGTTGATGATTTTTTGATAACAAGTGAAGAAAATATCATAAAGAAATGCAAACAAGAACTCACAACAAAGTTTGAAATGAAAGACTTAGGTCTAGTTCACTACTTCGATTAGAAGTCTAGCAACAGGATAACTACACTCTTCTGAATCAAGGAAAATATATAGTCGACATTTTAACTAAATTTGGAGTGATGGATGTAAACTAGATGCTTCTCTTATGGAAGTAAATATACACAAATTAAAGGATGATATAATCAAATCAAAACCTACAGATTCTACTTACTACACGAAAATTATTGGATCTTTAATGTATTTGGTGAATATTCGTCCTGACATATGTTATGCTATTAACACCTTGACTCAATTTATGTGTGCACCAAAGAAGATACATCTACATGCAACTAAATACATTTTGAGATACTTAAAGGGTACTATTGGAATGGAAATCAAATATGATAAAGTCAACATCAAACTTCATGGATATTCTGATTCTGATTGGGCTGGTAGTCCTATTGAATGTAAGAGTACTTCTGGATATTGCTTCAGTTTAGGATCTAGTACGGTTTCTTGGTCTACTAGAAAACAAACTTCAGTTGCTTTAAGTTCCACTGAAGCATAATACATTGCATCTTCTTTAGGTGCTAGAGAAGCGGTATGGCTACGAAAGTTGTTAGCAGATTTGTTCAAAAGACCTTTGAAGCCCAATGTGATTCTTTGTGATAATCAAAGTTGCATCAAGCTTTCAACCAATCTAGTTTTTCACAATCACTCCAAACATATTGAAATTCCTTACCACTACATTTGAGATATGGTGAATCGAGGAATTATTCAATTGGAGTACATCAATACTAATGAGCAAACAATTGATATCTTTACCAAGTCTCTTGCTAAAGTAAAGTTGAAATACTTCAGAGAAAAACTTGGTATTATTAATTTGTAATATTGAATATTGAATTAAAATTTTTAATTCAAGAAAGTTTATGCTTCTATTTTTGTTTAGTCGCATTAGATATGTAATGAAAGGTGATGATCTTTCATGTACATATTTTTCAGAAGGTAATTATTTGTAAGGTGACAATCTTGCAAATGATAGGCCTGTTATCATGGACATCTCTAGATATTGCTTCGAGAAATTAGAGATCATAGATAACAAACCCATTGTGTTATCATGGACATCTCTAGATATTGCTTTGGGAAATTAGAGATAATAGATAACAGATTCATTTGTGTTACCATGGACATCTCTAGATATTGTTTTGGACAATTAGAGAGCATGGGTAACAAATTTTATGTTATTACTATGGACATCTCTAGATATTGTTTCGAACAATTAGAGATCATAGATAACATATTTATTATGATTACTCTAGATATTATTTTGGATTATTAGAGATCATAATGTATGTTATGATAGTGTTCATAGCTTAGTGATTTTTATTTTTTGACTAGTCACTGTTTTAGAGTGTTAAGTTCAGATAAAGTAATCATATATTCTATTCTAAAATCTAAGGTATATTACTTCTCCTTTGCTAAGAGGGAGTGTTAATGTATAGCATCAGTAGAAGTAATGAAGCTCATCTGATATATATACAAATCTGCATTTTAGGTTCTTAGATAAATGGTTATTATTGTTTCTTATATGTGTGTGTGTGTGTGTTTGGATTAACATACATGTGATACCATTATCGGTAGACATACCATATTCTATCGACAACCTTTATTTGTATCGACAATGTTATTGTTGTGTGATTTATTGGGAGTACTAATTATGTATTACTAATGGCTATTACACTAACTAACGGTTGTTAGTCATGCAACCGTAGAGGCACGACTCTTCGTGGCCAAAGACCATGTAGAGTCATGACCTTTCATCTTTGTACATATAGGAAGGCAGATCGCTGAGGATAAAGATCTATACACAACATCTCAGACCTAGTGATCTAAATATCAAACAGTAAAAATACTTTCCAGTACTTTTCTTCTACAATCTAATCTACAGGATCATTGTTATATTTAACATACAATCTATATTTCAGCTATATATAGAGAAGGAGATTCTGCACACAAGCAATTCAAAGATCACCATTATTTGAAGAACAACTCTGCACTACTATGATACAAGTAAGAGTATCTATTGTTCCCATATTTATTGTAATAGTTTTATCTATTAGAGATCCACAAAAACTAAAAGCCTTTAGGAATCTAGACCTAGACTCAAACATTCATGGGAACAAATCTAACTTCATCTAAACATGCTGAACTCACTTTTGCCAATAAATTAGTAAACAAAAGTGGGGAAACAATCCTTAAGAAAGCAATAGGTGGTATGGAATCAAATTTACCTTAGAGATAAGCACAAAGAGATAGTGGAAGAGTACAAATTATAGTGGATGTTCTCTTTACCATTCACTAGTTTTTAATATTAATCAGTAGCCAAAAAAATGGGGCTGATCCTTAGTACATCACCATGGACAAACTATTTAGATGCAACACATTAACAACAAACTAAAACCATTCACTTATTGTACAAACCTAATCTCTAACTTTAAAGTAACTGAAAAATATGACAAAAAAAGTTCATTGATTAATTTCATATTTACTAATAGTTTCTTACTATACCCCATTGGTTAAGATTTTTGAATAGTCATTGGAATTGTGTAACTCTATTGCTACTAATAGTTCAAGACTACTTGGACATTTGTAAATAAGTATTGGCAATTTTTGAGGTGGTAAGAGTGTATGGTAATCAAGGAACTTTAAAAAAAAAAAAATTGTCCCTTGTGCACATAACATATTCCACATCATATATCATTACTACAATAGTTAAGTGACTTAAAAGGACAACCAAAAGAAATAATCAAAATCCAATGTACCATTGAGAATTTGTACGCACAAAAGCTAGCTATGATGACTACTAGTACACAAATCCCTCAATCTTAATACTTTTTAATAGTTTATGAAGTAAAACCAAATCCACATTTTGTTGAGAAGCTTAAAACCACATTCAAGGAATAATAATTATTTCACAATTGCAACTGAACAAAATATCAATACACTTGTATACTTTTGGAAAACAATGTTATGTTCACCACGACTCTACATATGCAACTGATAGACAATCCTCTTTACATTTTAAAACTTCAAACCCCAATTGTCTCAAAATAGAGTTTTTGTGCAATGAATTTATATGGTAAGAAAAAAAGATGGAACAAATGTTGACTATTTCTAGAAAGAGATTAAAATTAAGAATAACAAACTATCTTGTGGATAATTTCCAAAGCATTAGTCTAAACTAAGTATGCTTATAATTATATATTTCAGAAAGAGTTAACATTATTCCTTTTGTAAATATATATAATTATTTATTGCTGTTTATTCAAACTGTTATCCATAGAATGTTAGAATAATGTAATAAAAATAAATAGAATGAATTAGTTATAAAGAAACCTCTTAGAAAATATTATTTCAATCAAATAATGTTACCCATAGAACTCTAGACACGAAACTTTATCATTGTTCACTACTTATAAGGTGCCAATATTTGCCAAATTTGATCCGCGTAAAAACAGACAGAACGCATCAATATTACATATGATATTTCCTATACTAAAATCTGCGTTGATTCTTTCCTAAGAGTTTGGAATCCAGTCCACAAGGACGGGAGAGCATGCAAAAGTTAGGGGATGGGTGTTCATGACGCCTCTCATGGTTGGAAACGTTAAGTCTGTTTCTTGGCTTCTAGCAACTTATATATGATTGGAAGTCAATGTGAAACTATTGAAAAAGCAGAAGAGGGTTCGGAGCAGCACTCAACTATTAAGGAGGAGCGAGGAGGATGGAAGACTTTTCCTTTGATTATTGGTTGCTCAATCTTCTTATAAAATTATCAATTGTTTTGAAACCTCTTAGCTTACATTAAAGATCATATTTATGCTTAGATTTCTTAGATCCCTCCTTAATACTTGTGCTTGTTGTCTTGATTTGAAACAATTTGTATGCAGGAAATGAACTTTGCTTTGGAATAGCAATTACTGGTTTAGTAGCGAACATGATTGTTTACTTGATCACAGAGTTCAACATTAAAAACATAGAAGCAACTCATATCCTCGACATATGTAATGGAGGAAATGATCTAAGTCCATTAATAGGAGCTTTTCCTGCAGATGCATATCTGGGCCGCTATTGGACACTTTTCATATGTTCAATTATAACTTTGATTGTAAGTACTTCCTTACTGTAATTTATTCTTAAAGTTGCAATGGGTATGAGTGATCAATCTAAGTTTTTAAATTTCTTTGTTTTGTGTGTATGTTTGTCTTAGGCAATGATTCTTCTACTCCTGACGGGTATTATAGATCCCTTAAGACCACCTCCATGTAACCCTAATTTAAGAGCTGAAGGAAGATGCCATGGCCCCAGCATAGGGCAATATGGTGTTCTATATGCTTATTTTGCATTATTAATTGTAGGATCAGCAGGAGCAAGGTTCAATTCAAGAGCTGCTTTTGGAGCAGATCAATTTGCAAAGGGTGGTGGAAAAGAGCTTCAGAGATTCTTCAACTGGTATTTCTGTGTTGTCTATGTCTCAATCATGATAGCATCCACTGTGATTGTGTATATTCAGACTAATGTGAGTTGGGCATGGGGATTTTGGATTTGTGTTGCCCTAACTGGAATAGCCTTGATATTTTTCTTCTCTGGTACAAACGTGTACAATCATGGCTGTCCAGAGGGTAGCCCATTCACAGGGCTCCTCCAAGTGATAGTAGTCTCCCTTAGGAAAAGGCATTTGAAACTGCCTGAAAATGCAGAGGGCTTGTACTATGGAGCAAAGGTAAAATCAGGACTTCCCTTTACACAACAGGTCAGGCATATATTTCCTTTATAACCAGCGTAAAAGTAGGGAACAAAAATTCCTAGATTAACCATTGGTATGTTTATTTCTAGAAATACTTTAGTGGAGGTATCTAGTCCTACATTATTAATTTTAATCTAAATAAAAAAAATTTGATCAAAAATATGTAGTTCTTTATATTTGTCTTAAGAAATTGTAAAATATGTTCATATTATTATGATAATTAAAACTAAATACTTTTTAATATTTAATTGCTATAATAATAAGTAATTTGAAGGCAAATTAGATCTAGTTTTAGTTTGCTTTATCTATTTTTACCTTTTTTACTTTTAAATCAAATTTATTTTCTTAAAAAGACAATTGAAGGCAAATCAAACCTAATGTGGCTTTGATGTGCCTTGTCTGTTCTTAACATTAAAACAAATTCATTTTATTTTATAAAATAAGATAATCGAGTAGTGAATACTAATCAAATCCTATGCTAAATGAAAATTAATATGAATGCTATTTTTTATTGTTAGCTTTGAATAGATCTATCTTGACTTATACAATAAGACAATTAAGAATAAATTAAAAATATAATATTTGTGTATTTTCTTCCATTCTAAATCAAATTCATCTTGACTTACTTACTTGAAAATTAAATGACTGATTGATTGTTGAACCCAATCTCAAACATTATTCAGAAAACTATTATACACAACATAATTTCTACTTCACTGATAGATCAGTGTTGTTTGTTATTAACTTTTTGCAACTTTTATAGAGATTGTACTGATCTTTAAACTCATTTTCTTTTCTTACCATAATTGTGCTATCGGCCGCTATAGAGCTTACCCCTCTAAAAGTAATGATAATAACAGTGATTTCTTTTGAATTTTAAGAAACAAAAACTTGCTAACAGGTTTCTGAACATGGCAGCCATAAAAACTTCAGCAGGCATTTCAGCAGATGGGCATACAAACCTGAACCCATGGAGCCTGTGCACAATTGAACAAATGGAAGAGCTGAAATCCATCATAAAAACACTGCCAATATGGAGCTGTGCAATTGTGCCAGAAATCATAAACACCCAGCTGAACACATTCCCAGTGTTGCAAGCACTTACGATGGACAGGCATTTGGGCTCCCATTTCAAAGTACCTTCTGCCTCATTCTTTGTCTTTGGTCTCCTGGCCGGTGCAATTGCATTATCCATCTATGACAAAGTGGTTATGGAGATTAAGATAACAAAGCTGAGGAGAATAGCGGTGGGAATGGTAATGAGCATTTTGGCAATGGGAGTGGCCACTCTAGTTGAGAGACCAATTGGCTTAATAATAATTTGAACCACAGCCATCTTGATTACTTTCATGGCCTTTTCTGTGTAATGGGTTTGCTGAATTTCGCCTGTTTCATAGCGTGTGCTCGTTGGTATAAATACAAAGCGAAAATAGACGGCTCCCATGACTTGTCCATGCTATAAATGTAGAAGAATGTTACGAAAAGTGATCCATAACATTTTTGTCCTTGTTTGTGTACTCAAAGACTGTTAATTGCTAGAGAGAGAGAGGAAAAAATGAAATATATCAATTTCTCTCATTATAGACAATATCATGCTAATGTCTTATGATGAGGAGAGTAAAACATGAAATGGATACTTCATGGCCAACAAATTCGTAAAAGGAAGCTCACCTGTACAGATGAGTTATCCTTTCTTCATCTAGAAATTTCCTTTTCTATCCTATGTCTGATGCTATTCAATGATAGGGAAACATTTTCTCTATTTTGATTACAGTCTTCACTTTATTAAGTTTAATGATGGATTAGACTTCAGTATATCTCGAAATTGGTATGGTAAATTGTTTCGGAAGGAAAAGATTCAACGACGAGTTACTTCAGTAGCTGAATACGAGCAAAGTGAATGTCTCACACACAATCTAATCTAATCTAATCTGTAAAGAGATTTCTAGTTGATCTAAAAATGTACTTTTACAGAATTCACTCATACTTGCAAGAAGTTAGGTTGTTTTAAGACAAGTCTTTTAAACGAAAATATATTATTGTCTCAACTTTATTTTTTCCTCTTTCTTGTTAACATGTTGACTTAATTTTTTTATTTTTAATGATAGTAGCTTTGACCTTTTTCATCTCTAGGAAAGGATATAAAATTTAGCTAGGGGATCAGAATAAACCTTAATATTGAATCAAAATATTTGTTCAAACATCAAATGTGTATTGTGTGCTGAACTAAATGGCAATTTTTAGGAACGGAATTTTAATAATATTTTTTTAATACCTTCCAAAAGATAGAGTTGCTTTAAAGAAATTTGAATTGAATGTTTAGCAATAGTTTTATTTTTTATTCTTTGAAGAGCATCAATATGAGTTTGTGAGGTTGCATAAAGCAAGAGTGTTTTTATGTGATTTTAATTCCCTTTCTTGCAAGTTGAGTAAAGCAATTGTGTTCTATATATGTAAAGTTGTTGTAGCAAACTCTACTACATTTTGGAAGAGAAACTTTGCCTCTAGGCTAAATAGAAGATCCAATAGTTGGAGGGTTTTCTCCGAATAGGAGTTTCATGGGTATATTTGTGGTATTGTCTATGTATGTTTGGCGTCTATTGTTTTTCCTTCCACTTTTTAGTTTCAGTTAATTAATGGAGAGTATTAATTTTTATAAATAAGATATAGGTTCTCTTAGAGAATTTGTTGTGCATTTAATATACAACTAGGTTATGAGAAATAAATATAATATCAAAGCTCTAAACTTTGAATACAAAGTCAATATTTGTGACGTAGACTTCAGAAGTGAAAAAAAATAAAAACATATTTTTTTGTCTCTAGGCTTTCTTGTGGCTATGGCAACTAGTGTTTGATATGTGGACAAGCTTGAGGGTGCATCTAACTTCTTGCAATGGAAGGTTCAAATTAAATGTGTTCTCAAGGAGAACATGTTGTCAACCTATGCTAGTACAACATTGAATCCACCCATGATTGATCCTATTGCTTTGGATTCACAAGAGGCCAAGAAGGCCAAAGCTAAAAGAGTCATTCTTGATGGAGTAAGAGATCACTTAATTCCTCATCTATTACGGAAAGACACTACCAAGGAGATGTGGGATACACTCACAAGACTCTCTTAGAGAAACTTCTAGAGTCATAACATGATGCTCAAGGACAAATTACATAGTACCAAGATGTCCAAAGGCATGAGTTTGACCTCTTATTTGTCCAAGATGGCACAAGTTAGATATGAGATGATTGTTCTTGGGGAGAAAATTGGTGAAGATGAGTTGGTGCATATAGCCTTAAATGGCTTTTTGAAGCACTGAAAAGTTTTGGTCAAGTGCATGGTCGACAGAGATCAGCTACTTGTTTGGGCAAGACTTTGGGATTATTTTGTTCAAGAAGAAATTCACAAATTTTCTCATCGAGGAGACTAGACATAGAAGGGTCAAGACAAAGAAAATATTGCTCTTGCAAGAAAGGGTAAGAAGAAATATTAAAAAGGAAAAAAAAAGGTTCTTCTTCTAAGAATGGGAAGAAGAAAGATCTAAGCAAGATAAAATATTTTTACTGCCATCAAATGGATCACTATGTTAGTCAATCTCTAAATAGTAATAAGAAAAATAAGGACAATCAGAAGAAATAAGTTGCTTCTATAGCTAAGGTGGACAATTGCATCACAATTTGAGAATGAGTTTTCACTTGTCGTCTATCTCTCAGGATAAATTTCCAATAGGGTTTTCACAAGAGTCAAAGATTGTTTCACTAAGCTGGAGGAGAAAATGCTAAATATCTAGATTGAGCTCCATGACAATTCCAAGTACCATGCAACTCATGTTGACACTATCAAGTTTCAGAGGGTGATTGGAAAAACCTTGTTGGTGGAAGATGTGTTGTATTTTCTTGGCATGACAAAGAATTTGATTTTAGTTATTTCTTTGGAAGACAAGGCTTTCATCATAACCTTTGAAAGGGATAAGTTTATATTCATTACAAGGATTCCAAAGTTGAAAACATGATTAGAGTTATGCATGACAGCTTGTTTCGATTATAATTTGAGCCTGCATAAGCATTGGTCAACAGTTGTAAAAGGAATGGAGAATTGTGGCATAGGAGGATTATTCATCTTCACCATGGAAAACTTAATGTGCTTAAGGAAATAATGATGGGTTTTCCTAATATGAAGACAAAAAAAAGAGGTGTGTAAGGTTTGTGCTCTTGGAAAATATGCCAAGACCAACTTTCCAAATAGTGACAAAAGATTTGAGGAGATTTTGGATCTTGTAAAATTAGATGTGTGTGGGCCTATGTCAACAAGATCCTTAGATGGGTATGATTATTATGTTACTTTCATTGATTATTTCTCTAGGAAAACATAGATATATTTTATGGAGAATAGGAATGAAGTCTTTGATAAACACAAAGAGTTTAAGGGTATTGTGGAAAACTAGACAAGGAGAAAGATTAAGATATTAAGTTCTAATAATGGAAGTGAATTTATCTTGAATGTCTTCAAAGATTTTTTTGCTCAAGAAGGTATCAAGAAAGAGTTGGTAGTTTCATACAACCCTCAACAAAATGGGGTTGTTGAGTGGAAGGACAAGGCTATAGTTGGAGAAGCCAATGCCATGCTTCATGATCAAGACTTACCTTGGTTCCTATGGGAAGAAGCTTGCAATACAACTATATATTTTTAGAATAGGAGTCTTCAAATTTTTTTGAGAAAATTGACTCTAGAAGAAGCATTGAGCTATAAGAAATCATATTTGGGCCATATTCACATTTTTGGATGCTTTGTGTATTGTCACATTCATGTGCAAAAAAGAAGAAAGTGAGAACCAACTGTAAAAAAGGGTATCCTTGTTGGGTATAGTGAATATTCTAAGCTTATTAGGTTTACATTCCTTGCCTAAGGAAAATAATTGTTCATAGAGATGTAAGGTTTGAGGAGGAGAGGGCTCTTCAAAAGTCTAACAACTTAATAAATGAGGAGGAGCAATCATCCATAGTTAAGGTAGCACAAATTCCTCAAATTTTAGTCCCTCAAGATGGAGAGCAAGAGAAGAAAACCAAATAGGATGATCAAGAAAAATAAAGGAATTCTCAACCTCATATCCCTATTACAAATAACAAGTAAAATAAGGTAATTGAGAAATCCTTGAGAGAGGCTCAAGAATATGTTGGTAATCCATGAAATTCAGTTAGATAGAGAAAGACTCCCACACATTATTATGATTATGTGATGCTTATGAGTGAATTAATTGAAGTATATCCTTCTCTCTTTCAAGAGGCATCCAAGCACTAAGTTTGGAAGTGTTAGTGTAAATAATTAATTATTATTACACTTTACTTAAGTTTACTTAGGTTAAATGCATTATTAGTTTTCATGTAGACACCTAGGAGTATGCATAATCATATGCATTGTCTTGTTGACAACACAAGAATTTTCATATTTAACTAAGTTGTCATGTAGACAACATAGTTGTTCACACTCTAATTAAGCACATGGTGTCTACAACATCCCTTTATGAGATACACCTATGTAATATTATCCTCTCATCATCACACAAACTCTTGTGCTCAATGGAGGATAATCCACTCTTGGTGGACATGTGCTTAGTTGTGAGGCTTATCACTTTGCTGACTCCTAGTCATTCTAGAGGCCTTTTTATATAGGCACTTCTAGTGTACATGTACATCAATTACTCATTTTCATATTGTTACTATGATCATACATTGTTGGTCCATACCATGCTAAGTTCTTGAGCTTCTTGATCTTAGTGTCATTTTGCCCTAAAGAAAATTCTTACAGGAAGGATGTTATGGTGGAGGAGTATTCGTCTATTATGAAGAATAACATGTTGAAGGTAATACTATGACCAAAAGATAAGTGTGTGATGGCATCAAGATGGTTGTATAGGATTAAGCATGTTCCAGATGGTAGTGTGGAAAACTTCAAAGCACATTTTGTGGTTAAGGGGGTTTCTCAAAAGGAAAGAATTGTCTATGATGAGACATTTTTTCCAGTATCAAGGCACTCCTTCATAAGAGCTATAATTCTTATGGACCACGCACAGATGGGGTGGAAGATTCACCAAATTGATAGTAAAATAATAGTTCTCAATGGAGTAATTGAGGAAGAAATTTATATTGAGAAGATTAAAGGATTTAAAGTGCATGGAGTGTATTCTCATGTTTGTAGGTTGAAAAGAGAACTATATGAACTCAAGCAAGCTCCTAGGACATGGTAATCACATATTGACAGTTAAATGCACAGTGTGGGGTTCATCAAAAGTGAGGTTGATTTGAATCTATACTACCTTTAGGTGAAGGTTGAACCTCTCATATTGTTGTACTACTTTATTGATGTGAGTTGTGGTAGAAAGAAGAAAGATTTTCCTTGGATAGAGCATATATTTAATTGATATCTTTAAGTGAATCATGATGGAGAATTGTAAACCCATGTCAACACCACTCGTGAACAATTGGAGGAAGATTGAAACTTCTAGATCAAAAGCAGTGGACCCTAGTTTATATAGATAATTTATAGGCTTTGTTATGTATCTCTTCAACTCTGGGAGAGATATTTATTTTGTAGTGAACTCCCTTAGCTAGTCTATGGTGGAACCTAAACATGTGCACTGGATAGCTGCGAAACATGTTTTGAGATATCTTCGAGGCACAATTGATTATGGGGTGAAATATGTTCAATAGGATGGAGTGAAGCTTGAGGGGTTTACTAATGAAAATTTGGCAAGGAATACAATGGATAAGAAGAGCACCTTAGGGTTTAATTTCAGCTTGGGATTAGGAGATGTCTCTTGGTATAGTAGGAAATAGAAGTCAATTGCACAAAGTTTTGCAGAGGTTGAGTATATGGAAGCTACCATGGCTACATGTGAGGATATTTGGCTTTGTAAACTTCTAGTTGAGATATTTGATTAGAAGCTAGATCATACAGTCATTTACTATGATAATCAAAGTTGCATCAAAATTTATGAGAATCTCGTGTTTCATGACAAGTCCAATCACATTGATATCGAGTACCACTTCATCAAAGATTGTGTAGAGAAGGGGATAATGCAACTTCAGTACATTCCTACAAAAAAAGAGATAGTAGGCATCCTGACAAAGGATTTGGTGAAGAATAAATTTGTATTCTTGCGGGATAAGTTGGGTGTTATTTAGAATACCTTCCTCGTTAAGAGGGAGTGTTGATTTTTATTTTTTGTATACTTTCAAAGGTGGAGTTTCTTTAAAGCAACTCAAGTTGGATGTTCAAAAACAACTTTAGTTTTTATTCTTTAAATAGGATAATTATAAGTTTGTGAGGTTGCATTTTGTAAAAGTGATTCTATTGCTAATTATAATAGTGAACTATGATAATAGTTTTGACCTTTTTCATCTCTAGGAAAGGATATAAAATTTAGCTAGGGGATCAAAATAACCCTTAATATTGATCATAATATTTTTTTCAAACACCAAATGTGTATTGTGCACTAAACCAAATGGGCATTTCTACGAATGAATTTTTGTTGATTTTTTTTTTTGATAATACCTTCCAGAAGGTAGAGTTACTTTAAATAAATTCTAGTTGAATGTTTAGCAATAGTTTTATTTATTATTATTTAAAGAGCATCAATATGAGTTTGTGAGGTTGCATAAAGCAAGAGTGTTTTATGTGATTTTAATTAGTTGTAGCAAACTCTACTATATTCTGGTAGAGAAACTTTTCTACTAGGCTAAATAGAAGATCCAATAGTTGCAGGGTTTTCTCCAAATTGGGGTTTCTTTGGTATATCTGTGGTATTGTCTATGTTTGGTTTCTATTATTTTTTCCTTTTCTTTTTAGTTTCAACTAGTTAATCTAGAATATTAATTTTTATAAATTGGCTATAGCTTCTCCTAGAGAATTTATTGTGCAATTAATATACAACTAGGCTATGAGAAATTAACATAATATCATAGCTCTAAAATTTGAATATCAAGCAAATATCTATGATGTAGACTTCAGAAGGAAAAACATAAAAACATATATTTTTTTGTCTCTAGGCTTTCTTGTGGCTATGAAAACTAGTGTTTGATATGAGGACATGCTTGAGGGTGCATCTAACTTCTTGCAATAAGGTTCAAATTAAATATGTTCTCAAGGAGAACATGTTGTGGATCTATGCTAGTACAACATCGAATCCACCCATGATTGATCCTATTGCTTTGGATTCACAAGAGATCAAGGAGGCCAAAGTTAAAAGAGTCATTCTTGATGGAGTAAGAGATCATTTAATTCCTCATCATAGTACCAAGATGTCCAAAGGTAAGAGTTTGACCTCTTATTTGTCCAATATGACACAAATTAGAGATGAGATGATTGTTCTTGGGGAGAAAATTGGTGAAGATGAGGTGGTGTGTATAGCATTAAATGATTTTTTGAAGCACTGGGAAGTTTTTGTCAAGTGCATGGTCAATAGAGATTGGCTACTTGATTGGGAAAGACTTTGGGATTATTTTGTTCAAGAAGAAATTCACAAAGTTTCTCATTGAGGAGACCAGACATAGAAGGGACAAGATGAAGAAAATATTGCTCTTGCAAACAAGGGTAAGAAGAAATCTAAAAAGGGAAAAAAAAGGTTCTTCTAAGATTGGAAAGAAGAAAGATCTAAGCAAGATAAAATATTTTTACTGCCATCAAATGGGTCACTATGTTAGTCAATGTCCCAATAGGAATAAGAAACTAAGGACAATCATAGGAAATAAATTGCTTCTATAGCCAAGGTGGACAAGTTTACAAAACAATTTGAGAATGAGTTTTCACTTGTCGTCTATCTCTCAAGAAGTTTCCAATAGGGTTTTCAAAAGAGTCAGAGATTGTTTCACTAAGTTGGAGGAGAAGAAGCTAAATATTTATATTGAGCTTGGTGACAATGCCAAGTACCATGCAACTCATGTTCGCACTATCAAGTTTTAGAGGGTGTCTAGCGAAACCTTGTTGGTGGAAGATGTCTTGTATGTTCCTGGCATGACAAATATTTTCATTTTAGTTTTTTCTTTGGAAAGAAAGGGTTTCATCATAACCTTTGAAAGGGGATAAGTTTATATTCATCCCAAGGATTCCAAACTTGCAAACGTAATTGGAGTTAGGCATGGCAGCTTTATTTGCTTTTAATTTTAGCCTACATAAGAATTGGTTATCAATTGTAAAGGGAAAGGAGAATTGTGGCATAGGAGGATGAATCATCTTCATCATGGAGAACTTAATGTGCTTAAGGAAATAGCAATGGAGTTTCCTAAGATGAAGACAAAAAAAGAGGTGTGTAAGGGATGTGCTCTTGGAAAATATGCCAAGACCAACTTTCCAAATAGTGACAAAAGATCTGAAGGGATTTTGGATCTTGTAAAATCAGATGTGTATGGGCCTATGTCAACAAGATCGTTAGATGGGTATGATTATTATGTTACTTTCATTGATTATTTTTCTAGGAAGATGAAAATATATTTTATGAAGAATGGGAATGAGGTCTTCAATGATAAATACAAAGAGTTTAAGACTATTATGGAAAACTAGACAGGAAGAAAGATCAAGATACTAAGGTCTAATAGTGGAGGTGAGTTTAGTTTGAATGCCTTCAAAGATTTTTGTGCTTAAGGAGGTATCAAGAAAGAGTTGATGGTTTCATACAACCCTCAACAAAATGGGGTTGTTGAGTGGAAGAACAAGGCTATAGTTGGAGAAGCCAATGCCATGCTTCATGATCAAGACTTACCTTGGTTCCTATGGGAAGAAGCTTGCAATACAACTATATATTTTTAGAATAGGAGTCTTCACAAAGTGTTGGGAAAATTGACTCTAGAAGAGGCATTGAGCTGTAAGAAACTAGATTTGGGCGATATTTGTATTTTTGGATTCTTTCTGTATTGTCACATTCATGTGCAAAAAATAAGAAAGTAAGAACCAACTGTAGAAAATGGTATCCTTCTTGGGTATAGTGAAACTTATAAGGCTTATTAGATTTACATTCCATACCTAAGGAAAATAATTATTCATGGAGATGTAAAGTTTGAGGAGGAGAGGGCTCTTCAAAAGTCTAATAGCTTTTTGAATAAGGAGGATCAATCATCCATAATTGAGGTAGCACAAATTACTCAAACTTTACTCACTCAAGATGGAGAGCAAGACAAGAAAACCAAAAGGGATGACCAGGAAAAAGAAAGGAATCCTCAACCTCATATCCCTATTGTAGATAATATGTAAAATAAGGTAGTTGAGAAATCCTTGAGAGATGCTCAAGAATATGTTGGCAATCCACAAAATTTATTTAGATAGAGAAAGACTCCCAAAAATTATTATGATTATGTGACAATTATGAGTGAATTAATTGAAGTAGAGCCTTCTA
Source organism: Cupressus sempervirens (assembly GCA_028749045.1). Lineage (NCBI taxonomy): Eukaryota > Viridiplantae > Streptophyta > Pinopsida > Cupressales > Cupressaceae > Cupressus > Cupressus sempervirens. The sequence continues at coordinate 260,038,533 of CM053791.1, read as the reverse complement.
CCTTTCAAGAGGGATCCAAGCACCAAGTTTGGAAGGATGCTATGGTGGAGGAGTATTCTTCTATCATGAAGAATAACATGTTGGAGGTAGTATTACGACCAAAAGATAAGTGTGTGATGGGGCTCAAGATGGTTGTATAGGATTAAGCATGTCATAGATGGCAGTGTGGGAAACTTCAAAGCTTATTTTTTGGCTAAGGGTGTTTCTCAAAAGGAAGGAATTTTGTCTATGATGAGACATTTTTTCCAGTTTCTAGGCACTCCTTCATAAGAGCTATAATTCTTAGGGGTCCACAAATGGGGTGGAAGATTCAACAAATTGATGTTAAAACAATAGTTCTCAATGGAGTAATTGAGGAATAAATTTATATTGAGAAGCTTAAATGATTTAAAGCACATGGAATGTATTCTCATGTTTGTAGGTTGAAAAGAGTACTATATGGACTCAAGCAAGCTCCTAGGACATGGTATTCACATATTGATAGTTACTTGCACAATGTGGGGTTCATCAAAAGTGAGGTAGATTTGAACCTATACTAAATTTAGGTGAAGGTTAAACCTCTCATATTGTTGTTATATATTGATGACTCATTTTTCATAGGGATAGAGGAGCTCAAAACACATTGCACACAAGATCTTGTAGGGGAGTTTGAGCTGAAGGATTTTTTATTGATGTACTAATTTCTTGATTTGAGTTGTGGAAGAAAGAGGAAAGATTTTCCTCTAATAGAGCATATATTTAATTAATATTTTGAAGTGAATCAGGATGGAGAATTTTAAACCCATGTCAACACCACTTGTGAATAATTGGAGGAAGATTGATACTTCCATATCAAAAGCAATGGACCCTACTTTATATCAACAATTTATAGGCTCTATTATGTATCTCTTCAAATCTAGGAGAGACATTTATCTTGTAGTGAACTCCCTCAGCTAGTCTATGGTCGAACCTAAACATGTGCACTGGATTGCTACAAAACATGTTTTTAGATATCTCTGAGGCACAATTGATCATGGGCTCAAATATGTTCAATAGGATGGAGTGAAGCTTGAGGGGTTTACTGATGCAAATTGGGTAGGGAATACAATTGATAAGAAGAGCATCTCAAGGTTTAATTTCAGCTTGGGATTAGGAGATGTCTCTTGGTATAGTAGGAAACATAAGTCAATTGCACAAAGTTTTGTAGAGGTTTAGTATATGGAAGCTAGCATAGCTATGTGTGAGGATATTTGGCTTTGTAAACTTCTAGTTGAGATATTTGATTAGAAGCTAGATCCTACAGTCATTTACTATGATAATCAAAGTTGCATCAAACTTTATGAGAATCTTTTGTTTCATGACAAGTCCAATCACATTGATATCAAGTATCACTTCATCAGAGATTGTGTAGAGAAGGGGATAATGTAACTTCAGTACATTCCTACAAAAAAAGAGATTGTAGACATCCTAACAAAGGCTTTGGTGAAGAATAAGTTTGCATTCTTGTGGGATAAGTTGGGTGTTGTGTAGAATACCTTCCTCGCTAAGAGGGAGTGTTGATTTTTATTTTTTGTGTAGTTTTGAAGGTGGAGTTTCTTTAAAGAAACTCAACTTGAATGTTCATAAACAACTTTAGTTTTTATTCTTTAAACAAGATAATTATAAGTTTGTGAGGTTGCATTTTGTAAAAGTGATTTTATTTCTAATTATAAGCTTGAGAAGATAATTATTAGTTTCTTAGGATCAAGTATACCTCTGTGTGCTAGACAAAATATTTGTTTTAGGGTTGGATCCCATCTTTCTAGTGAGATCAATCCAAGGAAATCCATTTCCCAAGTTCCTTTAGTCTAAAAAAATTCTAACATTAGTCTTCATTGTCATGAACCTAGTGAGCCAATGAGAAGATTGGTTAGGATAACCTTTGGGTTACAAGTTATGGTAAGAAATACTCAAAGCTTTACATAGATTACGAATAAAATCATGAAGAAAAGGCCCAAAATAATATGGAATTTCCTAGAAAAATATGATTGTGATAATAACAAGGGCAAAAATTGAATGCACAATTGTTGCAAAATAATGAACACATAGATTCAACAAACAATTAAAAAAAAAATTGATTTTTTGATAGGAGAAGACGTGAAGGAAAGTTGGTAGCGTAGTTCCAGCTCAAATGATCTCCCACGAACTTAGAAGAAACCCTCGTCAAAATATCCAAATTCCACTAAAATCTGTAAACCCACAAACATAGAAGAGCGAGAAACATAAATACATTTAAACCCAACTAAAATAAATCAACCCTACTAAAAGAAGTCCAAAACAAAACAACATACCTATGAGAAAAATCAAGATTCAACCTTCATAACTGTAGACTCGACCCCTTGCAAAATGTTTAGAGAGAAAATGATGTCATTACAAAATGAGTGACTGCCAAACGATATAGCTTTTATGCACAACTAACAATGAATTCTAAAAAACTATATAATTTGGAAAAGGCATATTGAGAATAAGAATAGTCTATTCTAATAATGACTATTTTTCAGAATGGCCATATGTTCATTATAGAGACAAAATCAGAATAAGTATTCCTATTTCCTATTCTAATTTCGCCTAACACATGAAGAATGAAAAACATATTACTAATCTCCTATTGCTATTCTAGTAACCAAAGAGGTTCTAACTAATTATTTTATTTTCTTCACAATAAGATTTGTGATCTGTTTTTTCCATATTGATTGTGTACAGTAGAAAATTCAATAGATTTCCTAATTCATCATGTTTTTCAGTTTCTATTATTTTCAAGGAGAGAACAAATGAGATCCTAGAGATCTTCTATGTCATCTAGGCTTGCTTCCTTCAAAGTTTTATTGCCTTGAGGAATGAGATGGTAATCATGAGAGGAAGACATGCAATCATTCTCAAATGTCCTGTAATGGCTTAGATGTGATACATTTGAAGAATTATATGAGATGTGTAACCATTGCTAATAAATTAGACTTTTCTTTCACACAATTTGTGATTTACATTAGATGGACTCGATAATGTGACATCTGAGCTGCCAGCCAGCTTAGAGTAAGAAAATGTCAGCTAGTGCGCAACAATTTAGATATCATTGTATTTCTTTAAATTTAAGATTGTATACTTTGAGTACTTTTTGCTATCAACTTTGATTGGATAAGATTTGCATGTCACGATTATGTTTAAATGTATCACACTATTTTAATCCAAATTTTCAAATGGTTTGATTACATTATTTACTAATTAGACCACATAAACCTAGGGCAGACATTTAAATCTTGCTCATGTTATCTTCGAATCTGAGTAGTCAAAGTAGAGTTGTATCATATTATGCTTGTTTTTATTTTGTGGTCATGTTTTATTTATAAGTGTGCTTATATATTTCATTTATTGATACTGAATGTCGTAGTTTATCATTTATCAATAATTATAACAAAGAGCCGAAGAGAACTCAAAAAAAAGTTGATTACAGGATCAACAAACTAAAAGAAATGAAGAGGGGACATGTGAACCTACGTTATAGGGAAAATTATTGGAATACGATGTACAAAATGAAGATTAGAAAATAGAAATAAATTATTTTATATATTATGATATATGAGACAGTTTATAAGGTGTAAAATGATCTTCATTATATGAAATTGTATAGTACTCTATCTAGAAAATGTCCAACTATGCTACAAATAGAATGTAACTATCCTTTTTCTTATAAGATGTAATTATAAACTTAGCTATTTTAAAATATGAAAATTTATCATACTTCTTAAAATGTTGAGTCAAATTGTTTGTGGGAAAGTAGAGCAAGTAAACCTTTAAGTGACATTGTTCATGGATACTATAGATTTGAGGCCATTCCTTTGATCAAGTTGATCTAAACATAATGTTACATAAGTTAATTAAGAGAAATGTTATAAGTTAATTAATGTTTCTTCTTTTATGCATTAATAGGAACAATACATAGTTGTCAAACATTAGAAATCATAGGTTTTTGATGTCCATAATCCTTCGTAGAAAAACATTAGCAAGACAACTTTTTAAAAAAAATGACATTGAAAGGTATTCCTTCTAGTTATTGTACTAACTTGCACTTACAAATCTACTTAGCTTTTCTTTTTCTTGAATTACAAATTTGTTATAAAAAGAGAAAAAAAATTGATAGATTAAACTAGCATGCATGCATTTTAGCTTGCTCTAATATTTCCACAAAAATGATGCAATGACCTAATATAATTCCCTTAGGATAGATATTGTAAATTTTACATAGTAGAAAGCTACATTCAATGACATAACAAAAAAATTATGAGACATTTTATAGATGACATTTAGTAACTTTGTACATTTTCTATGTTTCAATGTATTTGATACATTCATATTATTATAGAGTAGTCTCAAAGATAAATTTAATCTTCTTTCTATTTTAGAATTTAACCTTCTCCTACCCTATATTCCTAAACCAAGTTGCTAAACATCCATATTGCAAAATAATCTTGCTTGCCATAAATTATATTGCACTTTAGGAACTATGTTGTACTACATACCTCTATTGAATCCTTACAATACTATAAAGAAAAAAAAAATGTTCAGGTTGTTTTGGAAATTGACAAAGTATCAACATGATCTTATGAATTACAAATATTGAGTATTACAAGTAGTAAATTAGATCTAAACAAATGGAAGAGGATAAGTGGAAATCCACAATGGTAAACAATTAATTTTATAAATAAAATCAAAAGAAGAAAACCAATTTGGAGAAAACACATGATTACATATAGACAAGTAGGTCCCTAGCTAGGTTACATATAAATGATAAGAAGTGTCCACCATGTATGATATATTTTGATTAAAATTTTTTGGAAGAGGGTCTTGAAGCTAGATAATAAAAAACTAATAAAACCATCTTTGCCTTGGGCCATTATAGACAAGTAGTAGAGAAGCACACTCTAACCCCAATGGTTAGAGACCCACCCAAAACATAGAAAAATAAAAAATTAATCAAAACCATTCATGTTCTTCAAGTAGTTTCAACCATCCATACTTATAACTAACTTAAGTCTAAACTTTAAACTACTAAGCTTACTAACCATGTTCTACATAAAGCAAGAAACATATAGTAAAACCAAAAAGAGTACTAAAAACACAAGAAAAGAAACTAAGTCTATTTAATGTTCTCCCAATCTTCATTGAGGTACTTGATCTCTTCAGCCAGTTCTCAATTTGGATGGCACTCTTCATTTCCTCACAATTTGTTTCCTTGGCTTGGCTCGCCTTTTTAGTTTATTGTTCCATTGATGATTCCAAACATGTATGATATGTTACTTGTATGGATAGGTGGATAACATATGTCAAAATTTATATGGTTCCATAATATATTTGGATGTTGTGATTAAGTATAGTGGAATATGGCCCAAACCCTTACATAAAAGTTAACACCAAGTCCAAAGACATAAAGATAAGGTCACGAGAAGTGACATCCATAGCACAAAACCAAACCGACAACTACTAACCAATAGACCAAAACCAATAAAAAGATAAAAACAACTAAATCCGGTTGGGAACACAAAAATAGAAGCCTAACCAAAGCCAATAAGGCCAAAAATAAAAACCAATAACAAGGAACCAACAAAACCATTGTGCACCATTCACCAAGCACCAAACTAGCCACACCCAACACACCCAAAAACCAAACACTAGGGACCTAGCATAGACCCATCATAGTTAAAAGTGGAAGGCCAACTTACTACTCATGCATCTCCTTAAGTTGTTCTAGGAAAGATAACTTGGGAGGACTGACAGGCATAGTCTCACTCATCCCCTAAAAGCTATGAGATTACCATCCTCTTTTCTTCAGGTCTCCTCCCTACACTTCTTCTTTGCCAAACTTTCTTCAAGCTTGAGTTTTAGGCCACCAATTCTAGCTTCCATCATTTCCTAAAGATAATTATTGTGGGCTATCAAATTTTTAATTTTCTCCTTGAGCTAGTCCTAACCTTTCTTAATAGCCATAAGAGCCTTCAACATTTCATCCTTCTGTTCCTCTAAGGGCACCCTATTCCAGAGATTCACCACCCACTCCTTGAGCTTCTCCCAATTATGCAGTTTATCTCCAAGCTCTCAACCCACTTCCCACAACACTCTATCCCTGCAACCTGAAGTCTAGTCCACCAATTTCCACTCTACCTCTACTATGGCTTCCAACCTATTCATTTTATGGAAGAGAAGCCATCTAGCTAGAGCTTTCAACATATTGTAGGATAAATCCAGCTTAGTTGAATGGAGAGAAAGGGTTTCCAAATTCATGGTGCCATTCTCAATTTGAAGAACATGGCTTGGAGAGTGTCACCTAGACACAAATATATAAGGGTTTTTGTGCTCGTTGTCTAATAATGTTTTATTACCAACAAGTTAAAGGTTGTGTCAAGTTATGGAAGCATAACATCTTGATGTGATTAACACATATAGTCTCACTAGAGCTTAATGGATGTGCCTCCATGTGTGCAATGTGACATCTAGTATAGGGGTGTGAGGATAATGTTACATGTCAATGCATGAGAATTTTATTGCATGCATGAGGCAAAGCAATTAAAAAAATTATGTACTCAATTATGTTTGGATGATTTTTAGTAGTAATAAGTGTTAAAAGAGAATCATCACAATGAATAGATAGATCACTACCACATTATCTCAAAATCTACATAATGTTTAATTACTTCTCTAAAAGTCATTACATTAATTTCTAATCAATTCAGCTGATCACCTTTAAATTAATTTATTTTCCCATACAAATATTATAAATAATCAAGTTAACCTAACACTATAATCCACGTAGATTTGTAAATTATAATTATTATGTTTTACTTTTATGATTAGAAAGATTTCTATTGTAAATCTATATCCATCATTTAGAAAAATAAAGATTGACCTATTTGATAAGATCTTTAATTTAATACAAAGATAGATTTAAAAAATATATATTACTTTTAAAAGAGAATTTAATGAAAATATTATAATTATTTAGAATGCTTTATAAAATAAAAATATATAGATTTGTTTAAGTAAAAGATTAGAACCTAAAATTCAATTACTTAGGAAAACACCAAGATTATGATTATAATAAAAAAGATGAATAGAAAATATCACACTTATAAAATTCACACTTTTAAGTCTTAAGAAAACTATTGCTTTGATGGCAAGTATAGTATATGCAATTTCTAATTGTTTGATTTCTATACAACCTTGGTATATATATAGAGAGAGGGGGTACCTTGCAATCTTGAGTTGCTTTATGTGAGTAATTTCTATGCTGTCTCGGAATCTATAGAAGATTTTTTTTTTAAATTACTTTAACAAGTATGCTGCCACATAATATTGAGCTGCTTGATTCGGACTATGCTTTGTTTCAATCCATATCAGAAACATAAAAACAGAAACAATTTATTACTTTGACATGTATGCTACCATGCAATCTTGAAATACTTGATTTGGGCTACGTCTATGCAATATTGGAGCATATATCAGAAACATAACAATATAAATACGTTATTACTTCGGCAATTATGTTGCCATTCAATTTTGAGATCATTGATTTTGGTTATGTCTAGACAGTCTTGAAATCCATCTCAAAAAACATAAATTATCATAAGCACTTGTTAAGTATGGCAGATATGCTGACATATAATTTTGGGTGATGAACGCTATAGAACCTTGAAATACACACAAGAATCATCCCAATATAAACGATATAAGCATGGAATTTTCAATTGCTTGATTTCGATAACTATCAGATTACACACTTGGCTGTATAATTTGCAGTCCGATGGCTGCATAGACAACACCCTTGACTTGGCAAAACAAAGATCATCTAGGAAAGCAAGAAAACATCGTGTTTTTTCAAGGAGGGGAGATGTCACGCAAACCATAGATTTTATCCTTGTATTTATACCACTGAGCACATGCTGAGAAGTAACCCAAATTAACGAGCCCCATTACGCAGAGAAGTGTATAAAAGTAATCAAGACGACCCTCGTTTATGTTATTTGCAAGCCAGTTGCTGTTTTTGTGAATGATACTGATCAACAAACTGCTCAAGTAGTATCCCGCTGCAATCCCCGCAGCCACCAAAGCTGTGGCTGTGCTTCGTACTGTTTCTGGAAATTCTGTATAGAAGAAATTAATTTTCCCTACGCTCAGAAAAGCTTCTCCAAAGCCCATTATAACATGTTGAGGAACCAACCAGAGCGCTGAGATTTCCTCTGCATTCAGACGCTTTCTTTCAACTATGGCCGCCACTGCCATTGCTACTGTGAGAATAGCCATGCCTGTGCCTATTCTTCTCAGCTGTGTTATTTTTATCCCTATTCTTTCTGCCAAACGAACCACCACTTTGTCATACAAGGACAATGATATTGCAGCAGCTAGAAGATTGAAGACACCGTAAGAAGCCGCTGGTATTTTGAAATGAGAACCCAAATGCCTGTCCATTTTCAGAGCCTGCAACACTGAAAATGTGCTCTGCTGGGAAAATATAATGGCGGGGATGACAGTGCAGGACCAGATTGTCAGCGTTTTAATAATTGATTTAAGTTGTTCCACTTGATCAACTGTGGAGAGTCTCCATGGGTTCTGGTTTATATTCCCATCTGAGGAAAAGTCATCTTGTGTTTTTATGGCTGCTTTGTTGAGAAACCTGTTAACAATTTTATATAATGGGAAGAGTTTTAAAAATGGGAAGAGTTTTAAAAATGGGCAGAGTTTTAATAAATCTTGCTCTAGTATTTTTAATTTATGGAAAGAAACAACTTGTAAGTAAGTCATGAAAATTTATAAAAACAAAAGTTCTTTAGTAGTCAATTTTGAATTGATAGGCAATGAAAACAATATAAAAAAATTCAGTTCATTGTACTCTGTAACCAGTTTCGGATCTTTTATATTGTTAAAATCAGTTTTTCCTCAACCATTTGATTTTTGCAAGTAAAAAAAAACATATTATCCCTTTTGCTTAATTAAAACTATGATAAGTATCACAAAAGTGAGTCTTCATACAAGCCCTATACGTTTTGAAATTTGACTTGTGTTCTGTCTTTTCTGAGCGTCCTAGTCATTTTAGGGCATGCTTAATTGATAACTTTAGTAGTGTAGTGTCAAATGTATCAGTTACTATCCTGGATTTTCAATTGCAGAAGGCCTGTCCACTATGAAAACTTATCACTATTGATGAACAGCAATGAAATCCTCTGTTAAAGTGAGAAATTGATTATAGATGCAGCAACTGCAACTTGTCCAGAAAGCAAGGAATCTCCCAGCACTTGGTGAGAAAGCACTTTAGTTGTCCCTGGAGAAAGGACAAGGAGGCGCTGACAAATTTATTTTAGTACAATTACATCAAAAGGGACAAGTGTAACATGGATGAAATGATGATTTTCTACTATACTATATTACTATTTTGGGAGTCTTCTTGTTTGTTTTTACTTTGGTAGCCTTTTGATATTTTTAACTTTGATTCTCTTTTATATTTTGTTAAAGAAAACTGGCATTGGGAACTTTTTATCAGGGCTGTTCCCAGTAATAGCAAAGAAGAGAAACGTTGCATAAATTATATTAATGCTCTGCACATTGCTGCTATTAGATTGAGATAATAATCTTAACTTCAGCTTTAATTCAGTTTTAACTTGTACTAAAATCTAAATTCAATCTTTTTATGCTATTCCATCTCCCATCTCCACCTCTTTGGTATTGAAGACTACTACGAATTTGTTTTCAAAGCTATCTCAAGGCAGGTAAATATTGAGGTGAAAGAAAAATACCTGAGCTGCTGCGTAAGTTGAAGCCCTGACTCAATTTTGTTTCCCTTGTATAAATCCTCTTCATTGGATGGCAGTGGCAAATTCCTTTTCTTGAGGCAGGCCACTATCACTTGGGCAAGCTCTATGAAGGGGCTGCCCTCTGGACGAACAAAATTGTACAACTTTGTCCCAGAGAAGAAAAATAGCATTGATATTCCTGTCAGCAGAACACACAGCCCAAACCCTAATGCCCAGCTTACACTGGATTGAATATACACAATTACAGTGGAGGCTATCACGACTGAAACAAACAGAACACAATAATACCAGTTGAAGTAACTCTGAATCTGTTTCATTCCTTCCGCAGTACCCTTTTCAAACTGATCTGCCCCAAAAGTCCCTGAATTGTATCTTATCCCTCCCGATGCTGCAATTGTTAAGGCAAAATAGAGATAGAGAACTGCATACTGTTTCCTGTTGGGAGCATCACATCTTCCCAGAGCTTGTAGTTGGGGCTCACATGGAGGTGGTCTTAAGGAGTCTATCATGGCCGTCAGCATTAGAATGATCATTGCCTGAAACACACGCACACAATTACTCAAAAACTTGGTGATAAAAAAATGGTAAAATGGTCCTGGCTAATCTCCAGATAAAATGTATCAAAGACCAAAAAAGTCAATCATGTTTTTTTTCCAGATTTGTCAAATTGCTTTGGATCACAAAATATACAGATTATTAAGATCAAAAGTTAAATTTTTTTAAAAATCAGTATGTTTTTAATTTTTTGAAATTTAGTCAATAATACATTTTGTAGGAAGGATAACTGAATCCAAAAAATAGGCTCCTATGACACTGTTCTTTCACACATGATTCTCAAAAGAAAAAAAATACTGTGTTAAGAAGATTGTTCGGAAAGGCAGTGTCTAAAATCAATTATGTATATTTTTGTTTTCAAGTATCGATCATTTAGATGGAAGACTGTGGTATGAGATCTCGATGTAAAAACATAGGACAATCAGTTTTGAAAACAACAATTTAATTACGATATGAACCGTGAAAAAATCACACGTCACTGTCTAACAAACAACAGTTCATGGGCATGCAATTATAGTGGGGAACTTACAATAAATGAGAAAAATGAGCCAATGGAGATAGCCCAGTATCGGCCAAGATATGCATCTGCAAGGAATGCCCCTAGCAATGGAGAGAGATCATTCCCTCCATTAGAGATATTGATGATATGAGTGGCCTCAATACTTTTTATGTTAAACTTGGTAATCAAATAAACAATCATATTTGCAGCGAGGCCTGTGATTGCTGCTCCAGCGCATAGCTCATTTCCTGCATACACTAGTCAAGAATTAAACACAACATCCATAGATAAATAATCTGATGTTGAATTATTCTGTCCTATGATAAAAGAAATTCAAAGTACCGATAATGAAAGGAAAAGTCTTCCATCCTCCACGTTTCTTCTTCATGTTTGGTGGGTTCTTCTCTAAATCTTCCTCTACGTTAACAACGTCTATTGTAGTTTTCCCAGATGAGAAACAATGAAAATGGAGAATAGAATGAATCATCTGGTTAATGCTGCCATTAGAGCTCTGCTTTCCATTGACCTCTAATGGAAGAGTGGGCTCTGTAGTTGCAGCCATGTTGAATATATTTGCACTGATCAGAACTCTAATTCATCTCTTTATAGCCAATCTAGGGTTCGACATGAGATCTTCCAAGAGAAAGGAGGAGTGATTATTGCGCATATTTGATATTGGAAAGATGAAATCAACAGGTTCCATTAAGGACCTGGCTATCACAGCACATTATTCACAATGAACAGTGTGAACAGATTTCCACTAAGGCAAAAAAGTTGAGGAGATAGTGGCATAAGGAGAGATGAAGGAAAAGGGTATCAGAGCATTATGAGTAAAATAAGGATTTTCAACCGCCTCACCAATAAATGATAAAGGAGTATGGTGTCCCATTATCAGATGCAGCTGAAGCACAGCTTTATTCGCCAACTACACAAGTTGAGATAAAAGCGAAGCTTAATTAAACATTTGTTTTCTAGGCAGGGTATCAAAATCATGCTTAAACCTTTTCATCTTCAACTAAACAACTAGCTTGTAAAGAAGCACGGCCTTGTTTATATTTTCCTCAGCATCTACTAAGTTTTGATAGAAATTTAGAGCTGAGCACTCATTAGGTTACCTGCAAATAATAAAAAACTACTATAAAACAATAAAAATGTTGAAAATGCACTAGAAATTTGTAATCTACCATTGACGACATGTATATGTATTTTATTATGTACTTCACTTTGATTTTTTTTTAAAGTAATTGTATAAATGTAGTTCTTTCTAGGTTAAATTATGTATATGATTTTTAAATGATACTTATGATCAGAGTGAAGAGATTGATAGTGTAATGTAAAAATCTTACACACAATTTAATCTAAAAATAGTGATATTTCAATTTGATTTGTAAGGTGATTTGTGTATAGCACCTCTTTAGAAGTATTGATCTTTTGAGTAATATAGATTGATCAGATTTAATTTGAGAATTGTAATTATTATTTTTTATTAAAACTAAGTGTTAAAGATTCGAATTATGATTTTAGTTTGAATGATGATTTATGTTTTTAGTTTATTTTTAGTGTTATAAGTAAAAAATTATATTTGTTTAAGGGAATGAGCTATTATAGGGTTCAATAGTTTTATATCTATCTGTGCTTATAATTTTTTGTCTTACTACATATCAAGTTATATATTGTAAATAAGTAATTTACAAATAAATAAAAAATAGTCTAATATTTGAACACATGAGAACCTATGAATGGTACATTATAAATTATTAAGAAGCTTATGAACTTTTTGTTTTTTTATATGAATTATCATAGTTATCTACTATAAGCGTGTCATTTAGAAAATAATATGTTTATTTAAGAAAGTATGATGCTCACTTAAACAAATATTGTTATCATAGGAAAATAAATAAATTAATCTAATGTGTACAAACCAACAAAGATAGGGGGATTGATGATAAGGAGGTGGAGACAAACTGCACCTTGCATGGCTTCTTGGCTGATAATTGGCTTTGCCTTTCACTTGCTAATGTGGTTATGTTTTTTTTCCGCTTTTGGTTTTTACCTTCAGCCTCAACTATTGCTAGTGAGTAGTGACTATGTGTTTTACTTGATAATTGATTTAATTATGATTCTTAAACTAATCATATGTTATCAAAATTATTAAATATTTTTTTATTAAAATGAATTATTAATATTTGAGGATATTTAATCAATTAGAAATTATTTAATTACGTGCTTAATTTAAAAGGCCTAATTTGAAAGTTTAATTTGTAAAATTAGATGAAGAGAAATTAAAATATTAAAGATTTAATATTGATTTAATATAATTATTTAATTAATAATGATAAAATTAGATATTCTCTAGCTATAACTATTATTGTTAATTAAAATAATAAAATATTCTTTAAAACTACCTAAACACAAAAAAAAAGGGGAGAAAAAAAACAAAGATTATTTTAATGAAAAAGTGAATAAATTGTGCATAAGAAGATTAAATAATAAAAGTAATTATTATTTGTATTGGCTAAGGATGGGAATTGGATGAGGCCTAGTGAGAGGTACAACTAATATTGGACTTGTCTTCATGAGAGTGTATTCTAGTTTGACATTTGTCATGGTGAGGGCCCAGGGTTAAGAGTGACTATTCGAGGATAACTCAAGTATCTTGATCATGTGATGACACTCCCTAGTATTTACCTTGAGTCTCCTTTATGGCTTTTATATTTTCCTCTAGTGGTGTACTTGTTGGGTTTATTTATGATGATTTGGTACTTGTTGTATCTTATTTATTGTGGGTGGTTAACTTTTATTGATGATAGTCATTTCTTTATTGGTTATTATTCTTTTGACACTTAGAATTTTATTTGGAAGTGATATAGTACAAGTTGGGTGTACCCTCCTTGGAGGTGACAAAGTCCTCACCAAACAATGGCATAGTTGAAGATAATGAATAACACACAAATTCTGATCCAAAATAGTAATTATTCTTATAATATAATCATAAGATTTACATCTAACATGGTGAGATATAAGGCCTTCTTGGTTATGGCCATTGCAAATAATAATATAAGTCAATCCTCATATGTAAAGATCCATCTACGAGCCATCATCCCTCAAAATGCTCCTAGCTACTCAAATATTAACTAATTCCTACTCTAGACAACACAAGACTCTCTACTTATACCAAGCATGACACAAGTTGAATTGGAAGATTACATTAAATAAACACTCAAACCACAAGTCAATCTAGAAGATTAAATTAAATAAAGACTTTGGTTAGGCCCCAAGTTCATAATCTAATGCAAGGCTAATGTATCTCAAAGACAAAACCCCAAGCTACCCTTGCTAAGTGTTACATGTGGAAGATTAATAAGTTACACAACAAGGAAAATGAGAACATATATAAAAATTCAATAGGTGTAGTTATTTGACTTTGAGTAAAAAAGAAAACATGCCCAACTATGAGGCCTTCTAGGTTGCAACCTTATAAAAAATAAGAATTATAATTTAGAGTCCCAACTCATAGCTCTATCTTCTATTCTTATTGATCAAAAATATAAATCTACTTTCCTACATCTAATTACATTATAGGTTCAATCTTGGAAGACTAAATTAAAATGCAAGAAAAGGAAAACATAAGATCACATGCACATAAGGATAGGTCTACACAAGGGTTAGGAGTCAGCTTCCAACTACACAAGATGTCACGCCATCATTAGAAATTGTGTGAATAGAAATAGTATAACTTGCTAGATGAAAAGTATAATAAATAAAGGTCCTACAAAGAATGACACAGAACTCAAAGAATATAAAACATCATAATGTATGCACTAAGGACAAGGATCTAGGATAGGTCATCAATATGATGTGAACTATGCACAAGCTAAAACCAATAATAGAAATAGACAATTTGCAAACAATAGAATGGTACATAAAAAAATAAATATTTTTGGTTGATGCAAGATTTCTCACTAACCCAAGATGCTCCTACATTAAACACCAAGGTAAGAAGAGAACTAATTTCCACATCAAGACTCATGAGTGTTCTAACCAAAATCACAAAGATCTAGTTCAACGTGTGATATCCACGAACCATCTTCCACTAGTTATCCTTTCCAGTGAACAAGGTATTCCATAAAATCCTTTTCTTTGGTGATTTATCTTATTTTGGTATTCAATATCCATTCAATTCCTTCATCTTTCTTCTTTGGATAATATGGATTATCACTTAACTCACTTATAGGCTCATGGTACTCAAAGATATCAGAAATGTTGAATATGGGTGGAATGTCCATATCTCCAAGAAACTCCACCTCAAAGGCATTTCCACTATCAAACTTTCTTAGAATCTTGAAAGGTCCAAAATTCTTCATCTTGAATTTGTTGTATGTTCCAATTGGAACTATTTTTTTCTTCAAATGATCCATTACTTGATTATCTTCAATGAAATTTTTTTGTCTTCTCCTCTGATCATCTTGTTGTTTATATTTCTTGAGTATTATTCTACAAGGTATCTCTTACATCATCATGAAAATTATTTACGAAACTCACAAAATATTTAGCATCAACATTATTCTTTTCTTTGTTACTCAATTTTCTTAGTTCTAAAGCTCCTCTGGGATGCAATCCATTTATTATCTCAAATAGTCTCATCGGAGCCTTGGGAGGACATAAATATGGATTTTGTTCTTGGATTGCCAAGGATACAAAGGGGTAATGATGTAGTGCCTGCCCCTAGTTCACATTCTATTATCATTGTCAAATTCTTTTAAGCTAATTTTATGCATTGATTAGTTTTAGAGATACTAGATTTACATTATTATGATATTATTTCATGACTTTGATTACAAATGCATCGGTTATTATTGCTTAGTTGATTTCATTCATGTGTTGTTAATGGTATTTTGATGATCCTAGTTAGTAAATGTGGTTTCTTTCATAAAAATGTTAAACATGATGTCTTTAATGATGATTATGTTGTATTGATAGAGATGCATTATTATATGTACACATTTGATCTTAGATTTGTGATTCTTATACTTACCCCATACTTGCATGTGTATAGTGTGTGTGTTTATTTTATCTTTCTGTCTGACGTGTTTGATGTGGTTAAGGGAGGGAGTCGTAGTCACCTGCTAGTCGGGATCTACACGATGAACCACTCCCCGCCATTGTCTGTTTAGTTTAGATATATTATATACATGTACATGCTCGTCTTTTATGCAGGATGTAGGTACCGGGCATCGACTTCCCTGAATTGCCAGGATGAGCGCGCCCTATTACAAATACTCAAATGGTGAGAATGGGAAGATAATGATCAGGTCCAATCCTAGCCATAAGCCTATAATACTTGTCCTGCAAGGAGGACTCGTAACAGACTATCTACCCTTTTTAAAACCCGTGAGTATTTTTGTGTGTATGTTGTTTTGTGAGTGTTTGATGTATTTTCTATTAATTAAGTCTAATTAATAGATTAAATTAATAATTTAATTTAATGAAAAATTATTATGATATTATGAATATTTAATTATATTTAATTAATTGAGAAATTAATTAAATATAAAGAATTAAATTCAAGATAAAAGTTTTAAGATTAAATTTAGAACGTAATAATATTTATTAATTTAATAATAATATATTTAGAGTTCATTTTTAAATAAATGCTAAATATTATTGTTATTTAAGTTAATAAATATTTATCAAATTAAAACGTTCAAAAATATATTAAAAAGGAAAAAAAAGATATTAATTTATGGAAAAGATTTAAGTTCGCATGAATGAGTTTTAAATATAAGAGATTAATTTAAAAGATAAAAACATGTGAACTTAAATAAAAGTATTTTAATAAAGTACGCATGAGATTAAAATTATAAATTAACTTTAAAAGCAAAGTCAAAGTGGAAAGTTAAATAAAGTAATTTAACAATTCACTTAAAGTGCATGAAGGATTAATAAAAGAATATCTTAATTAAAAAGAAAATTAATTGTGCATGAATGAATTAATTAAATAAGAGAGAATTAAATATTGAAGATAAAAGTTAAAGTTTAAATTTAGAACTTGATTATATTTATTTAATTTAATAATAATATATTTAGAGTGCATTTTTAAATAAATGCTAAATATTATTGTTATTTAAGTTAATAAATATTTTATCAATTAAGTTTCTAAAAATGAAATTAAAAGTGAAAAGATATTTAATTATCATAAAGATTATAGTTCGCATGAATTATGCATGAGTTAAAAATAAAATTAATTAAAAAAATAAAAATGTGAACTTGAATAAAGATATTTTAATAATGTGCACATGAGATTTAAAAAGTTATAAATTTATTAAAGTAAAGTGGAAAGTTAAATAAAGTAATTTAACAATTCACTTAACGTGCATGAAAGGAATAATAAAATAATGATTTTAATTAAAAGAGAAATTAATTGTGCATGAATGAATTAATTAAATAAAGTAATTATTATTTTAGAGTTGTGGGGACAGAAGCCCTAAAAGGTAATTAGATTCTATATTAGAGGGTTTTGGGTCATTATTGCACACACAGGTTTTTAGGGAACACACTTTTGGAAAGGGGAGCAAAGAAATCTTTGGAAGCTTGGAAGGGTTCGGATTAGCAAGGGTTTCACCAGATTGTTAGCATCAGATCAAGGTAGGGTTTGTGAACCATTCTAGAAACACTTTCGGATCTTTGTCTTCTTCGTGCTTGTTGGAAATTGCTTTCTCAAATTTTATTGAATGAATCTTGCTACCTTTCTTCTGAATCTTTTGCGATTTGATTTCTTCTAGGAATCGGGATTGAAAAACTATTTAGAAAACCTTGTTTTACTTCTGAAAGAAATTTAGTATTAAATTGAAATTTGGGTTTTGAATTAAAATGGAATTAAGAAATTTAAATTTGGAAGGGGTTTGTTTTTGGAAATGAAAATCTTAGGATTGAAAATTCGAAGGGTTCAATTTATTTTTCCTATCAGTTTAATATCGTAAATGTTATTAAAATATGTATATATTAAAATAATATTGTTATGAAGTTCGTTGAGAAAAATATTATAAAATAAAGAATATAGAATTATAATACAATTCTTAAAATTTTCATATATAATAATTTATCTAAATTTATTAGAAGGGTTGTTCTTCTAATAAACAAAATTATTGAAATTTGACTTAGTTAAAATAATAATAATAATAATAATAATAATTAAAAAAAATAAAAAAATAAATTAATTTAAAAAAAAAAAAAAAAAAAAATTAAATAAAAAAAGAGAAAAAAAAAAAAAAAAAAAAAAAAAGACGAAAATTGAAGCCTTACATTAATTCAACAATATATTATCAATCAAATCCAACTGTGAGACTATGATGTTTTCTATATACTGTCTATATTTCTTTTTGGATTTTGGTGTCGTTTAGATGTCGACTAGTCTAGGATGTACACCAGAGGTTTTGTGGGATTTCTGTTATACCAATTACGTGGCTAGTTGTCATGATGATTCTTGTGATTCAAATTGGAGTTTATACTTATGAGATTTTTTTTTTGTGAGCATTTATGTGTATTTGGATTTAGTTTGATCCATCTTGTTATCAGGTTGCCTGTTAAGGAACCAAGTTTGATCTTTATGGGTGTTGTGGTATGGGACACAACTAAGTTTTTATGTGCTTAGGAGAGGTTGTCTAGGTACGTGACTTGGGAGTGGCTTGCATAGGGGTCCGGGACCCAAAGTGGTCAGTGCCAGGGTAACCTAATGCAAGTTATGTAATAAGTGATAATCTAGTAATTAAAATTTATGGGGGGGAAACACACTAAAAAGATAAGTTAGAGATTTGATCCACCCATGCCTTGAGTGCTTGTATAGGCTAAGGATGGGAATGAGAAGAGTGCCTCGTCTTCTTGAGAGGGCTTTCTAGTTTTCCATATGTGTGATGTTGAGGGTCTGGGGTTCATAGTAACCAGTCCAGGGTAACTCAACGCTTGAGGGTCCGGGGTCTATTAAGAGATCAGTCCAGGGTAACTCAAGCAGCCATGTGATGACACTCCCTAGTATGTAGCCTAAGTCTCCTCTGTAGTTTTTGTGTATCTCTGGTGGTGTACTTATTGTTGGATGTAGTGTACTTATTGTTGGTGGTGTATTTATTGTTGGATGTGTTTATTGTGGTTACTTACTTTCATTGATGATGATTGGTGTTTCATTATGTTGTACTTTTGACATGTGGTTTTTGACTTGAGATGATTATCTTTCGTTGACTTTATCTTATGATCTTGGTATTTGGTTTATACTTGGTTTGTGTATGATGTTTGGTTATGTGGTGTCGGTATTGGATTGAGTGTTCTTTCTTTGGATTATTTTATCTTCTTAAGTAGTATGTGTTACCTTTGAGGTAGTCTTGGCTATTAGGGGTACCTTGCCTAGGAATGTTTTATGTTTGATAGCCGTATGTGGATCGTTCATTATCTTCCCTGCACGGTGGGAGTGGAAGCCTGACTAGGTAACCACGCGGTCGGGAGGTAGTGCCTTCTTACCATTTGGGTTCCCCTTCACATTGCCAGCTGTTGGATGTTCGTTGTAGAAGATGTACCTTTATCATTCTTATTTCTTATCTCAGAGACTTCTTTTCCGATGATGTATATATGTTATCATATATCCTGGTGTATTGTATCTATTTTCACATACCCTGCGACATGTGCAGTGGATGTTATTTAGTGGATGTGCTTTCATTGTATGGTTTATACTTATGCATTTGCTTATGCGATTTATGTATCTGTTATTTCTTTATGATCTTGAGACATTATACTTGGAACTTAAACTAATTAATTTAAAATCATTAAATGTGACTCAACGTAAAGGAACTCTTGAGGAATTTGAAACTGTATCTATATTTGCATATGTGTATTTGATGTATATGTTCATATTGCTTCCGCATTAATGTTATCTTGATGTTGTTTAAACTTTTTAAAAAAAAATAGTTCAATAAACATTGTAACATTTTAGGTTTATTTCTCTTGGGTTCCCGAGCGGGGCGTTACAAATGACTCAGTATTTGTGGTGGTTGATAGGTTCTCCAAGATGGCACATTTCATTCCATGCCATAAGACTCATGATGCAATGCATATTGTAGATTTGTTTTTCAGAGAGCTAGTGAGGCTACATGGTCTCCCAAAAAGTATTTTTTTTGATAGATATACTAATTTGTTGGTATTTCTAGAGGACTTTGTGGAAGAAGTTGAAGATAGAATTGAATTTCAATTCTGCACATCATGCACAAACTGATGGAAAAATAGAAGTTTAGGCAATTTGCTAAGGTGTTTAGTAGGAGATATGCCCAAGGGATGGGATTTGATTCTACCACAAGTAGAATTTGTGTACAATAATTTTGTCAATAGTAGTATTGGTAGATCACCATTCCAAATTGTGTATGATATTAGTCCAAGGACTGCACCAGAGCTGAGAAAGATAGAGCAAGGGGAGAGGACAAGTGCTAAGGCAGAAGACTTTGCTGAACATGTCAAGAATCTACATGAGGAGGTACATGCACATATTACCAAGATGAACCTATAGTATAAGGCTAGAGTAGATCAAAAAAGGAGACATAAGGAGTTCCAATTTGAGGATCTAGTTATGGTATACTTGAGGAAGGAAAAATTTCCAATGGGTACCTACAACAAGTTGAAGATGAAGAAATTTGGCCCCTACAAAATTTTGAAGAAACATCAATCAAGAAATGCATATGAGGTGGAGTTGCTAGATGGGATTCACATTTCTCATATTTTCAATGTTGTAGACTTAATGTATAATATCATGATGATGGTGAAGAGGAGGAGTTGATATTGGAGCCATGTCTAATTCCTACTTCTAGGAAGGAAGAGATTGAAGAAATTCTAGGTAGTCATGTGGGTTGGAGTACCAGAAATAGGCAGTATGAAGAATACCTAGTGAAGTGAAAAGGATGACTAGTAGAAGATTCAACTTGGATATCTACATCAGAGGTTTCCCATTTGGGTTTTCCTTTACTAGCTATAAATTTATAGGGTCACTTTTCAATTTACCCTAGGTGCTTGATGCAAGAGCATCCAGTGGTGTAAGGGCAATCTTATATCACCCAAAAATATTTTAATTGTTAGTTTCTATTTAATGTGTTTTCATTTTTTGATACCCATTTGGGCCAAATAGAGATTCCAACTCTCATAGTTCCACTATTGGTTTTTTTGGTTAGAGTTTTTGAGCACCTTGGGATATGTGCCAATGCAAAAAAAAGAAGATTATTTTTTAATTAAGCTATAATTATGATGATTTATAGGGTGTAAGTTGGAGGGATAATTATACGTGTAATTTAAAGAACTCACAAAAAAGAATCAGGTCAAAAGACTTTACGATTTGAAAGTTATTGTAGTTTTAAGTTGCCTAGAGACCCCCTAAGAGTACGTCAAAGTTAGATTTGAGGCACTAAACGACCTCTTACAAGCCCAAAAAATGGGGAATGAATGAGGCTAGTCCACAAAGCTATAAAGCACTTGGAGAGCTTTCGAGAAATATAAATGGTTTGTTAATCAGAGTCCCAAATAAAAAGTTATGCCTCTCGAAAGTTGAACTACCATTTCTGGATACTTCTAATTTTACACTAACTTCTGACATGTTTTCTAGAACCTTCTTTTTTGTTGGTGGATTCCAAATGGCATATTCTAAAATGTATTCCTAACCCTAAACCTAATTTGGGTTACTTAAGGACATTTTTGGCATTGTAAATGCAATTTTTTTGGTGGAGTTTGGGAGAAGGTATTGTGAGAAAGGTTTTTCTAGAGAATCTGATAACATTGTAAGCCATAGGACATGTCATTGGGTCTATTTTCATTGTACTAAATGTAATAGCATATCACTTGTAATAATAATATTCCTATTTTCCTATTGTGTTCATTTTAGCCTTGGATTGTGCCCTCATCATCACCAATGCTACACATGATGAAGGTTGTGCAATTATTGACTTCACCCACAATCATATTAGCCACACTTACACTTTGCATTGAATGGTCTCCTTTCTTTTTCTAGCACTCACTTCCATAATGCCCAAATTTGTAGAAATAATAACACTCAACATTGCTCTTATTAGAAATATAATTTTTCTTGCCTCCTCAAGAGAAAAATTTTGGGAGTTGCTCACTCCCTCTTGGTTTCATTCTTGTTGTGAGCTTTTTCCTCCAACACTTCTTTGTCCAAAGTTACCACAACCTCCACCTCTAGAGCCTCTTCTAAAGCTATTTCTTCCTCTCTCTGCATGCCTCTTACATTGGCTTGAGCTTTGAAAGCTTTCTCTTTGGAAAAAGTTGCAGATCTACTAATTCATTGCTCATGGTTTTGGAGAATACTCATTAACTCATCCATGGATAATGTGGTGAGGTCTTTTTCCTCTTCAATGGTCATCACAAGATTATCATATTTTTGGGGAAGACTTCTTAAAATTTTCTCCACTATTCTTTTCTACTCATATTCTTCTCCATTTGACTTCAACTAACCAGAGATTCTTGAGCCGAAATCTGAAATAGACTCATTATCTTTCATTGAAAGATTCTCAAACTCTCTTTGAATCATTTGTAGCTTCACCATATAGACTTTATCATACTCCTTAAAATGTGTCTCAAGGAGATCCTGTGTTCCTTTGAATAGTTAGTTACTTCTATTTTGGGAAAAATTATCTTTGTCATGGCTATTTAGTCAAGCTTAATGTTAAATTGCATCTTTCCTCCTCGATGTCTTCAGCTAAGTCTTTTAATTATTTCTAAGGGCAACATACTATGGTGGGTCTATTTCATCTTTGAATCTATTTACCACAAACTTCCAGAAACCATTTGCAACCATTATGGTTTCTATTTTCTTTTTCCAAGTATCATAGTTTTGTCCATTAAAGGATGGTGGTTACTGTTAACTCTTTCTTTCATCTCCTCACATGTCTCCTACACAAAAAACTTAAATACCTAGAAAAAACAAATGCCCAAACTTACAAGGATTTAGGGCTAACTGGCTTTGATAGCATGTCAAATAACTAGAATCCCTAAATGATAGAGTAATAATAGATATTTCTACCCTAGTTTTCTCTACAAAAAAAAAAATCACAATGGAATAGCAAAAATAAATGATGAGATGAAATGAATAGAGATGGAGATGTACAACATTTCTTGCTTGCTTTCTTTCTATTAAATCTGAAACTAACTATTACAAATCAAAAAAATTCTTTTACAAAATTCACAACTAAAACTAAAGCTACTACTACTATTAACAAATCAAACTTATACCATTCTTGAGTTACATATAATAAATGTGGAGCTTCTTAGAACTCACAATTTTTTTTGGAGAAATCACTAGTCAATGAGACAAACACTCGGGTATTGTTGCAATAGAATCTCAGAGTCATACATAGAGAATAAAAATTGAACTTCCTTCTTTTACTATCACTCACAAACTAACTTTCCAACATAATAAAAAACATTCCTTCCTTAGTCTAAGCCGAAGAGGTTTCAGGCACGTGTGGGCCCGTATCAGATACCGAAAACTTGTTTGTTGATGACTTCTATTAAAATAAAATAAAAACATTCCTCTTTTTATATGCTATTTATTTCTACACTTTCCTTAGAACGTGAGAAGAATGGAATACATTTCCTTGGAATGTGAGAAGATAGGAATATATCCCCCAAGAAATAGTAACTTGTAAAAATTAACTTCTACCCATCCAAAAAAAACTATGTTCTTGGAGGCTAAAGGAAAACAACATTTTAATTTTAAAATTCCAACACTAATATGTATATAATTAATTATATATAGTTTTCTAAATGATTTATTTACTAAGAGGGAAAAAAAAATCTTTTTCATGTGTTACAAGAAGCTATTGAAATTTATGTGTTCTTAGTTATGATTGGGAAATTTCAAATAGAGACAATTGATAAAAGGGAATCATCACCATGAATATATAGGTCACCACCACATGACATGCCAATTCCCATGTTCCTTTCCATTCTAATCCAAGTAAACCCACTTGTCTATGATTTGTGTAATCCAATAATTAATAGAAACAATATTTATCTTGGTGTAATGAAAGGGTTAAAAAATCTATATAAATAATTCTAGGTTATGCTCTTGTTATTTCAAATCTAATGCATTTATTTTTAGGTTTAAATACATGAATATAGATCCTTAATGTGTAAAAGAAGAAAAGAGAAGAGTAGACAAATATAACTTAATTGAGTAAACAAAGAAAGCATAAGCATTGGTAAAAACAAATGTGAAAAAGTAAATTAAACAAAGAATATTCAACATAAGACCTAAAATATCTCATGAATATAAAATACATTGACCCAAAAATATCATACACTCTTCAATTATACCTCTAAAATTAATTTGTAATATGTTATCATCTATTTATTTGACTAACTAACTAATACTAAACCTAAAAGAAAGAAATATCCCTTTGTAAATATTTTAAGTTATCAAAGTAAATCAATATTATCACTTTACCTAAAGATTGTTTTAGATTAAGTATTAAAACATTTTTTTGAGTGGATTTGAAACCCCAAAATTTTTTACATCAAAATTGTCAAAAAAGTAACTTTAGAAAGAAATAACCTAGATATCGTCCTTGCTAGGCTCCTTACTCTTGGTTTGCATCTTCCTTATGCTTGCTCAGGTATTTTTTGGTACTCCTACGAGAATCCTCAGTGTACTTCAGGACCTCTAAGTCAAGAACTAGTGGGTTCTCAAAACTTTGATTCACTTTGCATTGCATCTTGTTAAAACATTTAATGGTTGCTTCCAAAATCCCCAACAAATTTTAATCATCTCATTCGAATTATTTTCTAGATTCTCAATTCTTTCTATTTGTGTAGGGATAGTAATTAGAAAATAATTATTTCTTTTCACCGATATTTAGAAATTAATTAATTAGCCGATAGGCTACCTTGTGCGAGGATGCTCGCCGGTTTTCAATGTTAGACGCCGGGTTCTTGTGCTGGTAAATGCGATGCGGGCTGCCGGATTTTTATCCGATAGGAAGACTTTAGCCGCATGGCTAAAAATATTTAAGCATTTATTTTAGCCGACAACCATTGGGCATACGAAAGGAGGAAACAACGATTGGTACGTGGAGAAGAGATGGCCGGCCAGACAATTGGCATGTGCAGACGGGACAGCCGGCCATGATATTGGAACGTGTCATTTGAATTTGGAACGTGTCGTTCGAATGGAGGTAACTTTCATTCAGATCCTCCTCCCCTTTTTTATGTTCTGCTTCATTTTTGTCACTAAATTACAAGGATTAGATTCCTTGAATTGGATTCCTCATTTGTGTGTGACCCTGTAGTAGCAGCATCTCCAGACTCTGAATCTGAGAAATTACATCAAATTTGTAGTTAGATCTTTTGAATGGAAAAATTCCTCTTCTTCCTATCGTCAGGGCATCCAAAAACTTATGAATGTACAGTAGTTTCCTGAGAATAATACCTCAATATATCCCAAGTTATCTGGATCTAACACTGCTTTGTGGCCTCCCTCCTCTGCATGTCGGGTGGTCTCTGCTAGCAGCACCTTGGTGGGGCACCTAGCTGTGCTCCCTCCAAGTAGCTACGTGGTGGATAAACAGTCTTGCCGTGCTGTAGAAATCTCCATTTATTTTTCTGGCCAAAAATATCACAGTTATGAAACCCAAAATGCTGTTGAGTCCAACCCATTTTCCCTCCTCCCGAATCCGTTATATACCCACCCCTACATCCCAATTCCCACACAGAGAAATAGCCAGTTTCTTATTGTTTCTCAATTGTATGCAACTGCTCCGAAGCTCAAGATAAAGGCAATGCTGATAACAATGATGGTGGCCTTTGGTCCAGTTTTAATACTCATGGCAGGACATCCCAACACAGCTTATTGTTCACCATTGTTTGGCGGTGATCACATGCATCTTCAAGCTCCAAGTCCCTCTCCATCTCTATCCGTTGAAAGCCAAGGAATCTCACGTAACACACATGTTAACACTGTGCCTGGAACACCCCAACCAAGGGCATCCATTGCTAGGACATCTAGAGTTGCACCTTCATGGATAGGTCATTGCCCTAGATATTATCCAGGACTAGATGACTTGCTTCGTGATCTAGGAGCACTTTTGTCAGAAGGGCTCGTTCACATTGATTAATATGTTCTACCTCAATAGTGCCAAGTTTTCCAAGGTCCTACAAAGAATGCCGCTCAAATTTGTTTCTGTGAATAGGGCGTGAGCTTCTTGTGGCATGCCAAAAGAAACCCACAAAGTTATTTTGTCGAGGTCACTTCTAAGATGGCACAATGAGCCAATCAGAAAAATGATGTCTGTTGTTAGTTGAATGGTTCTGCTACTCATTGAATTCACCCTTTTTAGGGCAATAAAAATGTGTGTGTACGGCTTTTTTAACCACCTTTGAATAAAATGGTCACTTGGCTTTCTAAATTATTGTTTTTCCCACTAAAGTGTTTGGCTCTTTGCTCTATGATGCATATCTTCGTGAAACTATTTCTGTGAGTTTTGGTGACGGTTAGCATATATGACGGATATAGGCAGCAATCAAATTCTTTCCAATACACCTATTACTTAACATTGGATTTATTAGCTCTTTGAATAATTTCAATTTGTTTGATTAGAGAACCCTATAATTTTTAAAGGATTGCCTACAGTAATATATTAAACCTCACAAACGTATGTAATGCTAGTCTACCATTTTTCATATTACCTTTTCATTCAATAGAAAAGAGAGATCAATAACAAAATTAGGTTTCCCCTATTGATAGCATATTAAATTACATCTATAGTACTGGACTTGAAAGCTAACACTCATTCAAATATAAGCCTAACATCAAGCCTTATCCTAAAATAATAATCATGTATAGCTTCTTAGCACTAACTCAAAGTTATGTCGATAGCAAGGTATGCTTTGTCAGTCCACAAATGCCTCCAAAATGGGTAACAAAATCAAAGTTGAAAAAAGTAAAAGATGGATAGATAACATTTTTAGTTCAATTACCTAAGTTCTCTCTCACAATTAATCTTAAGTTGAGAATGCTGTGGTATTTAATTATTCAACCTCAGTACTCATGGACTCAGTCAATTTAGGGTACCAAGTAAATGAATGAGGAGACAACTATATTATATATAAAAATTATTGTAATAAGAAATCTACATCATAAAACATATATTTTCAATAGTACAAATCAAAAATATTCAATTTTGTTAAAACTTTATTGATTAAACTATTTAATAAAATATAAATAGGTCATATTTTTATTATAATAAATAGTAATGATAGAAAGTTAAATTGAAATTTTGAATGTTATTTTTCAATTCATGTGCAGAGATCCTGCTTATTCTCTCCCACAATTAATCTTAAGTTGGGAATGTTGTGGTATTTAATTATTCAACCTCAGTAATCATGGACTCGGTCAATTTAGGGTACCAGGTAAATGAATGAGGAGACAACTATATTATATATAAATATTGTCACTAGAATTGTGGGCATATGAATACATATGCATTCTATGATTCTATTATGGAGTTTCCTGGCAGCTATGTAACCCAGTCTCACTCACTGTCAATTCTGTGATATCTGAATCTGTTCGAAGCACAATTCTACTCCTTATCAAATTTTCAATTATAGTCATTTTGCAAAATAAAGGAATGCATATCCAGTCAGTTAAGTTAAACATCGATGAAACCTTTCAATCCTAGGAAACCTACTTGATTACCTAGAAATTGTTTTAAAAATCATAAAAGCCATTTTTTTATGTGAGCTAGATTGTAGATGGTTGTTTGAATTCTTTACATTTGAAACTATTTTAAATTACATTTTTTTTATCATGTACCTTTTTTGGTCTTTGATATTGGATTACGTTAAATTTATAGTACTTCAAATCTAGATATCTGTGTGTTAATTTACTTAGCAGAAGATTGATATAAGAATTAATTTTCCTATAAAAAAAATATAAGAATTAAACGGTAGTATCGATAGTCTATAACAATTGGCCTCTTAATTTTTATCTTTCTTAAAAAAATGCAATTATGATGAAAACCTAACATAACATGTAGTTTTGAAATAGACAATGGAATCTTGCAATGAGAAAATTGAAATTGATTCTGAGCGGATACAAATCCAAAGAGAGAAAGCTAGTAAAAGAAAGCGGGAATACTATGCACACCATAAAGATGAAATAGTTAGTCGTAGACATGAAAAAGGCATAGATAGACAGAGACAAAAAGATTACAATCGACAGTACTATGCATCACATAAAGAAGCCCAAAAACAAAAGTAGTCAGAAATCACAACACCCGCAGATGGCAATGCTAACTTTATGGAAGCATTAAAAAGATTTCCTCACCAGATAGACTCCTCGGCAAACTTGTGAATATGCACTACGTGCAAAGAATGTTATCGAGGCATGCTTTTGCAGTCATCAAGCTCAAAACCATCTTACAGGAGGTGCTTCAATGAGAAAGTGATACATCAATTCTCACCAATGAACAACATGGACCCAAGAGAGCAACCTCTGGTGTTGAAAAGACTAACCCAAGTCGAAGAGATGCTTATTGCTAGAATCAACTCAGTATTACAAGTCAACCATAGTTTTGGGGGGCAGTATAAATATAGTGGACACACAATAAGCTTTGTACAAGACATAAAAAACATTGCAAAAGTGCTTCCACGAAGAATACAGGAATTAGATGTGCTCATTATTCAAAAAGTGCATACACAAGGACATCATTATGATTGTTATGTGAGTAGAAGTCATGTTATAGATGCACTGCAATACAAAGTCAAACATGACCCATATTATAGTGATGTGACCATAGATTTTGAATGCTTAGCGAAAATCCCAAAAACAAGAATAGATGTTTTGAGCATGCTTCATAGCATTGAAATAGAGGAAGAGATGGTGATACTAGATAACAAGATGGAAATTGATGGAGATATAATGTTCCATGCACATCATCATTCATGTCTAAATTTCCAAATAAATGTCGTGAGCTAGAAATTATTAAGAAAACATTAGAACTGGAGGACAATATTGATGATGTCATCAACTGGCCTAAAATAGATCCTTCTCCAATAAATGAATACAACATTGAGGGGTTGTTGGATATGGCTTTTCCTACCCTCTTCCCAATGGGTTCTGCACAACACATGCAACCACGACTACGAGAAGTGCAATTCCATAAGTATGCATTACACTTCATGAGGTTTCATGACAACAGGTTTGGAAGGCACCCTCAGTTTTGATATTTTATCTACAATCTTATGCTGCGACATCGTAGTCAAGCCATTGCAGCAATCTTCATGAAGAGAAACATTGAGGAGAAGATACCAGTCACCGTCAAAAGTCTTTGCAATCATCTAGAAAACCTCCCAGACTCACAACTTGTGGAGGAACTCATGCACTTTAGATATTCAATCAGAGGCACAATACCATATTGGAAAAAGTATCAATTAGAATTAACAAACATGATCAATCAACTAGGAGCACCGACGCTATTTTTTACACTAAGTGCAGCAGACACAAAGTGGCCAGATCTACAATGTCTGTTTGCACATGACACACCTATCAAAATGTGGTCAAGCAAACAACGTTTGGAAAACATAATAAACAATCCCCACACCACATCGTTGTACTTGCATCAGTGATTCACAATATTCCGTGAAGAGGTGATTGAAAAACTTCTTGGTGCAAAGGACTATTGGTACAGATATGAATGGAAACATAGAGGGACTGCACACATACATGGATTTATTTGGCTAAAAAATGCACCGGATATGGAAAAAATTGATTGGAAAAATGATGTAGAGGTTGAAAAAGCACACAAATTTTTTGACATGTATGTATGCACTTGGAACCCTCGAGATGTAGCTCATAGAAGCAATGCAGTATTTTGAGCTTCGCTAGATGATCTATGCTTGCTTAACACAACTGAGATATTTGCTACAAATCATGTACATGACTATGAAGAAATTATTAATTGTGTCCAAAGGCACACAAAATGTAAAGAGGGAACATATTTGCAGAAGAAGGGTAAAAAAATAGAGTGCCAATACAAAGCTCCATGGAAAGAACAAAATGTCTCCACTTTATCATGTGACAGTGATGGGATTAAAAAATATGCACCTGCATGAAACAATGATAGGCTAAACATACATAACAAAGATATTTTAAAGATTTGGAGAGCAAATATAGATTGTCAACCGGTTATCTCACGAGCCCTTGTTCTCAAGTACATCGCCAAATATGCATCAAAAGCAAAGAAAGCATCTGATACTTGTACGAATATGCTAAGAAGAATATCAACAACACAACAAGAAGACATGCCAGCCCTCGCTACATACCGAAAGTTCATAACAGAGATTGTTGCAGAGCATGATATAGGGACACAAGAAACATGTCACATGCTCCAAAAATTACCACTTGTCATATGTAGTCATCCTTTTGCATCCTTGAATGTTGGACAAAAAGTATTCCAATGGATAACAAAGGAAAAGGGTGAAAGCCAAGTGTAGTCTACCTACTTGCATACCTACATTGAATGACCCCCAGAGCTTGAAACACTAACACTTCTTGAATCTGCAAGATCATACACCTATTCTGAGAATCGTAAACAAAGTAAGTGGAAAAAGAGACAGGTAAAAGCCATACTCAATGTCTACCCAAAGTTCTACAGCATCCCAGATGAGGAGTCAGAGCAATTTGAAATATTCTGTTGGAGTGAGCTACTCTTATATAAACATTTCCATCATATAGAGATCGAAATAGGGTTTACAAAGAATCAAATTATTACAAACTAGAAGCAAATAAATGCAACAGGATATTTTTTATGGCATGTCAATCACGTTACCCAAAATGAAGCAACCTCAGAAGAAGATGAAAGTAACAGTAACACCAACATGGATGACACAATAGAGCTAAATGAATGACAACTATTTTCAAAAATGGGGTCCTCAAGTAGTCTCAGCATAAGTGAACTTGACATGCTCGGTAGACGGGAGTTTGATCAAAACAATAGATGGGATTTGGTTACAATACCGAAACATTTACATGTAATTGCAACACAATTCATAAATGAAAAGAAAACAAATTGGCAAGAGGAAAGCATGTTGTCTAACTTTGACATCCCAAGCTATGCATTGTCAACAAAGCAAGAAATTGCTTTAGAAATGATTACAAACCACAAAAATCGCTCGAGTGCCAAACCACTTCATATGATCATTCAAGGGATAGCTAGTACAGGAAAATCCTAATTAATTGCCTGTATACGAAACACACTCAAGAGTGAGACACCAGAACAAGGAAGCCAATTACTCACACTAGCTCCTACAGGAGTTGCTGCATTCGACATACATGCTTTGAAAATACATTCAGTGTTGAAGATACCTATTAGAGAAATGCATCCATTGCAAGGGCAGGCTTTGATAACATTCCAAGAAGCGTTAAACGACATAAAATACATTCTTATTGATGAAATGAGCTTTTAGGGGAAAAACTACTATTAAAAATAGATAGCCGACTGCGACAAGCATTTCCCTACAATGAACACCTATGCTTTGGAGGAATCTATATAATCTTAGTTGGAGACCTTGTGCAATTTCCACCTGTGATGGACAAACCTATCTACACAACACACTCTAGTGCTAGGTTTCTATGGGAGCAGTTCACAACAATTGTCACTTTAGAAATAATTTTTTGACAACAAGGTGAAAGTACAACCTAGACAAAATTTTGTCGAATGTTACAGAACATACGAAATGAAGAGCCAAGGCAAGAAGATTGGCAGTTGTTGATGACCCGAATAGACAAACAAGTAACATCATCTGAAAGGGAAGAATTTGACCACTAAATGCACCTATTTTCCACCAATGCTTTGGTTAGTCTACACAACAAACGAATGTTGAAATTATTGAACTACCCTGTTGCAATAAGTATCACAACAAACACTAGGAACAAAATGGATATTGCATTTGGTGATGAAAAACTCAAAAAATAAGTGCTGCTTTGTAAAGGCCAACACATCATGCTCACAAAAAACATATGGACACAAGCAGGTCTTGTAAATGGATCTCTTGGTGAGGTAGTTGATATTGTGTACAATCCTCATTCCAAACCACCTGATATTCCAATGTATGTTACCGCAAGGATCGATAATTATACTGGACCACCATGGAATAAAGATGACCCCAAGATTGTACCCATAACTCCTGTGTCACTGGGTAGTCGAAGGAAAATACCACTCACAATGGCATGGGCTAAAACCATACACAAATCTCAAGGTCTAACACTACAAAAACTAACAATTGACATTGGGAAGACAGAAAGGTAGGGGTTGATCTATGTCTAGAGTTAGAACATTAAATGACCTTCACATTCAACCAATGTTCTCCTATGAGAGATACTCCAAAATAAAAAACAACTTACAGACAATCTCAAGGAAAAAAGAGGAAGCTCGATTGCAACAATGGTCTCTCTAACAAATCTAAGGTACATTACTCAACACAATGATTTTCTCATGCCACTCAATGCTATATATATATATATACATTCTCCTCATATGTTTGCTAAGGTCCACAAAACAACACAACCATTTTCTTAGGATACAAAATTTATCATTCACAATTTTAATAGTTCTCCTTCTTTGATTTGTGCAGGTCTTCCAAGCAGCTATTCCAAAACATTTTTGTACTATGACAATCTTTTCTACAAGTCTCCACAACTTATAAAACAATGTTCCATTCAACTATATGATGTTTCTCTTTCCTTAATTGAGGACCTAAAATAAAACTCTACTCTTTAAGACATGCTTACATCATATTTTGCTTTAATTAATTTATCACTTTTGCACTATATCATTTATATGTCATGCTGGAGCAAAAATGAATGTACTCAGAGTTTGTGAAATATGCAATCACATACATGTTGGTATTTCAATACTTTCATGTGTATTACCTAACTAAAAGTATAAAGCTCTTAATGAACTCTATCTCCCTTGTTGCCTTATGTTCCTTTCATTATTGAAGTCTCTCTAATCTTGTAGATAGTTCTTGAGGTAATCATGATAGCTTCGTTGCGTGGACCTCGTGAATGTAGTTATTTGTTTTTAATATTACTTTATGAGCTTGTAATATGAATGCTATGCTATGGTATCTCACCTCCTTTTGCTTCCATTATCGACATGGTTTTGCTTGGCTTACATAGCAGAAATTACATTTGGCTTTTCTAAGACATAAATGAATCTCCCTCTAAAAATATTTATTTTAATTGTATTATAAAATGCAGTTGCTCCTCGATACTGTGAATGTGTATGGAAATTGATAAATGACATCGGCTACAACCTTGTACCAGTTGGTACAAGTGCTAGTAATAAATAATGATATGATCTCAATGTGATATAACATAAATTTAAAAATATATTTAAGATTTTATTTAACAAAATTTAATAAAATAAAGTTAAATTATTAAGAATTGTTTTGATGAACTAGTATCTAGATCATGATTTATACAATAGTGTTAAGCATGTTAATAAAGATAAATAAAATAAATACTTATAGAATCCATAAATTATAGAATAAAAACATAAACAACTTATTACTTTGATGAGTATGTTGTCATACAATTTTAAGTTGCTTGACCATAGATTGCGCATTTAATATAAACAAAATCTAAACACGATTTATTCTCATTTATAAATATTATAAATATACTAATTTATATTTTCTCTTTCAACTTATGATCCTCTTAATTAGATTTTCCTTATAAATTATTAATTAATATTTAAATATGAATAAGATGAAATCTCAAGGGTGAAACATTTTTCAAAAATAATGTATCTTTATATATAGACTAACTTATATAGTTTTGCATATTCTGCCATACCTGCAACAAGGATATGTCATCTAAAGATTTGATCGAACTGGGAGAAGGCATGGGTGTTAGTGATTGCATTGAATAGGTGGGTTTGGAGGAATGTATTTGTAGCAGTGAGGTAGCAATGGTCTACTTGCAGGAAGGTGGCCTCTTACCATATATGGAGGGTATGGTGAAGCATGACAAGATTGTCTTGATGCAGTGCTTCCAAACTTGGAAAGATAGAAAGGTGACTGTCAATGGCCCATAGGACTTGAGATCTCTGAGGAAACCATTACGAGGGTCAAAGAATTAACTATGGAAGGAAAGAAATGACGAAGGCAAGCTAAGGTTAATAAGGACCAACTTGCAGGAAATTTTCAAACTCAAGAAGAAACCGATGTGAATGCACAGAGGGTTTTCACAAGAAGTCCTCCCTTAGCCTTGGGACACCATCTACTATGTGATTATGTAGTATATGACCTTGGAGGACCAATTTTATGTAGTCTATTATTAGCATTGAACCCTATTTTGAATCACTTCAGGAATCTTAACCATATTTCCTTCATGTTTCTGTTATTGCATTTGTTGGAAGATTGTATTTATAAGGCCAAGAGGAAACATGAGGAGGGTAAAACTTTCTACCTTATCCATCAGGGGCTTACCTGAATAAACTATATATACATCACCTAGCCTAAAACCCACCTCTTTTGGTTAACCCTTTGGCCTCTATCACCCCCTAAGTCTCCTTGGACCTGATCCCTAGCCCTAGCCATAAGAAGCTCAAGAAAACCTTAGCTCGAAATCCAAAATGGACCTTGAGGTTAAAATCAGCCTTATAAAGTCAGATTCAAATACTAGGAAGGGTTGAATGATTCACAAAGAGCCTAGCAAGACTCATATCAAAAAGAGATGAAGTATGAATCAAACCAGAAATAAATGTGAGAATATAGATATCTCGCAATCCTTAGTTTTGGGGGGGAAAAAAACAAAGATCATAAGACTGAACCTTCAACCCAAAAACATCCCTATACTACAAAGGAGAGAACTTTATTTGTTTTTCAAATGCCATTGTATATATTTTAGGTTTCAGTTGACTATTTAGCAATACCCTGGATAGACTACGCAGCTATCATATTCCACATTTACCAGTTCAATCTATAATTTCTTGAGTGGTCGCAAGGAAACTTGTATTTTTTCAAGAAGACGAGATATCAGGGGAACCATAGATTTTGGTTTTGTATTTATACCAACGAGCACATACTGAGAAGTAGCCAATATTAACGAGCCCCATTATACAAAGAAGGCTATAAAAGTAATCAAGATGACCATCGTTTATATTATTCACAAGCCCTTTGTTGTTTTTGTGAATGATACTAATCAAGAAACTGCTCAAATAAGACCCCACTGCAACCCCTGCACCCACCAAAGCTGTGGCCGTGCTTCGTACTGTTTCTGGAAATTCTCTATAAAAGAAATTAATTCTCCCTACGCTCAAAAATGCTTCTGCCAACCCCATTATCACATGTTGAGGAACCAACCATAGTGCTGAAATTTCTTCTGCATTAAGACATTTTTTCTCAACAATGGCGACAACACCCATTCCTAGAGTTCCAATAACCATTCTTGTGCTTATTCTTCTCAGCTGTGTTATTGTTATCCCTTTTCTCTCTGCTAAATGAACCACTACTTTGTCATAGATGGAAAATGTTATTGCAGAGGCCAGAAGATTGAAGGCAATGTAAGAAGCAGCTGGTATTTTGAAATGGGAACCCAAATGCCTGTCCATTTTCAGCGCCCGCAACATTGAAAAGGTGCTCTGCTGGGAATACATAATGGCAGGGATGATTGTACAGGACCATATTGTCAGTTTTTTTATGATAGATTTAAGTTGTTCCACTTGATCAACTGTGGAGAGCCTCCATGGGTTCTGGTCTATTTGCCCTTCTGAGGAAAAGTCCTCTAGCATTATGATGGCTTCTTTGTTGAGAAATCTATTGGTAGTTTCAATATTTAGTATTAAATTTAGAAAAATAAATCAATTTTGATTATTTAACACTTTTAGTTTAGGAATTGAATTTAATGTATGGTATTAAGCATCCTCAAAAATAATGTCAAATAAATAAATTTAAGTGAAAAGAAAAATACCTGAGCTGCTGTGTAAGGGGA
This sequence comes from Cupressus sempervirens, assembly GCA_028749045.1. Lineage (NCBI taxonomy): Eukaryota > Viridiplantae > Streptophyta > Pinopsida > Cupressales > Cupressaceae > Cupressus > Cupressus sempervirens. Next base: position 260,002,634 of record CM053791.1, on the reverse strand, counting down.
AGCCTTGACTCAATTTCTTCTTCTTTGTAGAAATCCTCTTCATTGGAAGGCAATGGCAAATGCCTTTTTCTGAAACACGTCACTATGACTTGTGCAAGCCCTATGAAGGGGCTACCCTCTGGACACACGCAATTGTACAACTTTGTCCCAGAGAAGAAAAATAGCATTGATATTCCTATAAGTAGTGCACACAACCCAAACCCTAATGCCCAGCTTACACTGGATTGAATGTACACAATTACAGTGCAGGCTAAAGCGATTGAAACAAACAACATGCAATAATACCAGTTGAAGTAACTCTGAATCTGTTTCATTCCTTTTGTTGTACCCTTTTCAAACTGGTCTTCTCCAAAAGTACCTGAACCATAGATTTTGGTTTTGTATTTATAGCAGTGTCATAGCTTCACTGTCATAGCTTGTTGGATGGATGGAAGTACTAAGACCCAATAGCAGTGTCATAGCTTCTGCCTAGTTGTTAGTAGAAGTCGATAAAGGAATTGAAGACCCAAATAGTAATATTCCTGAATGATCTCGTAATACAAAACCAACACCAAAGACTCTAGGGTTGCCACAAGAGGCCCCATCAAAATTTAGTTTCACAAATGGGAGATGAGGAGGATGCCAACCAATCTCTTTTCTACTAATTCTGGCTATGGAATTCTGTGGCATAGAGCCTGGCAAAGGGATCTTGATATTGCTCTAGTTCTTGATCACATGTGCATCCCACATAGAGAATTTGGAAACTATCAAAATAGATTTCAGGATTTGAACATTTAGAAGTTCTATAATATGGTGTTCCAATTTGATTAAGAATGGGTTAAGGTTTGTTTCTCTATGCTTGAAAATTCTAGAATTATGTTCCCACCATAGTGCCCAGACAACTGAGGCTAGGATAATGATCCAAATAGCTCCACACATAGAAGACGGGTACATCAATTACCAAGATTGAAATAGGTCCCAAAGAGTCTTTGGAAGAGGGAGATTGAGGTTAAGTTAGGAAGCATATGGGTCCAACATGCATATGCAAAGTTGCAATGGAGAAACAGATGGTCTGCACTTTCAATATTGTCTTTGCATAGGACACATAGAAATGGACAAGAAATGTTAAGCTGAGCAAAGCGGTCACTAGTAAGAGGACATTTAAGATAACGGATTTCCACAATCCATGATAATGAGATTCCTGCTTTTGGGTAAGATTGTGTGAGAGTGTGAGAGATGCAAAAAAACTCTCACACAATCTTACCAAGAGGACATTTCTTTAATGCAAACCACAAGAAACAACCAGCCTTAGGGGAAATTGTATTATTCCAATAAAACATATACGGTCTTTGAGATGACAAGTTATGTTGGATTAGTGATAATGCTTCATAGCCCTTCTTAATTGTGTAGATCCCTATGCTAGATGGGGCACAAATGATTCCATCTTTATTTCTAGATATAAAAACATGTATATTATGTGATATGTCCTCAATAGCTCGCTAATAAGCAAGAGGAATTGGGAGAGAGGAAAAAAACTTCCAGATTTCCCTATGAGATCCTTGTTCCATTGCCTAGATATAATGAATAAGTTTACCCCCTCCCCAAATGTGTGTGACCAAATCCACAATGTACCTAAATTCAACAAAAGAAACCAATGGAAGGTGACTAGCCCAAGAATCCAACCAGAAGTTAACATCTTCACCGTTACGAACTTCCTTAGTGATATACGATGTGATAATATCCCTTGGTTGAACTAGGGAGTTTCACATAACTAATCCGAATGGCAGGTTTGCAATTGTGAATATTCTTGATCTATTGGAGGAATCTTTGTATTTGGCCTGCAATATTTTGACCCAAAGTTTTGAAGGATAAGCATACATTTGCTAGACCAATTTTCCACCAGAAGCATGGTTTCTCATGTGCAAGTCATTTGATGACAGAAGGTTCATTTTCACTTATCTGATCTAATAGGATTAAATTTTTCAAAGACCTCTTCTTCCTCTTATACGTATCTGGAGCAGTGTTGAGTCCTTGGGCTTTGGGAAGAGAATCCTTAATAATCTTCTTTTTCCTTCCTCTCAGTTTTCGTGATGGAGGAGAGAAGGGGGTTTGTTCCAAGGATAGAGAAGTGGAGTAATCAAAAGTGGAACTATGAGATGTTTCAAATTGCTCTTGCAAAAGTCAAAGAGGAATAAAAAAGCTTGGGGAAGAGGGTGGAGAAGTCCAAACAAGGAGGCTATCATCAAGTTGATCATGTGCATGGCACAGGCTAGCTCATTCAATTTCTGAATATAACTTTGGCGAGGAAGGGGAAACATCTATCTCTTCAAAGGATACCAAAGACATGTTTGAGTCTTCTTGTGTAACATTGTAGATTCCCTAAAACATTGGAGAAGGATCTGACACCTTGGCCTCTTCAATAGATGGAAAATGAAGGATGGGACGAAGTTGAAGGACTGATAGGAATGCGAAAAATGTATATTGGATTGGAGTCAAGAAGTATCAAAATATCTAAGAATATCAAATTGGAAGTACATATAATCTTTCACTTTTGTAATAATATTTATTTTTATTTTGTCTAGGTAGATATCTAGTAAAATAATTACATATTTGTGTGTGTGTGTGTGTGTGTGTGTGTGTGTGTGTGTGTGTGTGTATCACATTTTGATACTATCATAGAAATTTTGTCATAGTAATTGTATTGTTTAGAGAATTTGTTTTATCAAAGCTTCTTTCTCTTTTTTGTATGATTGTGTATGGAGTATTTTTCATTTTAGGATATCAATAAAATAAGAAAGTTGACTAAATACAGATGTAGTTCAATGATTTTACTATATATGTAATTGTAAATGTTAATCTTTGTCTCTTTACTTTTCCAATATTAATTGTAGTTATTTTGTAGTGCGAATCATTCAGATTTCTATGTAGTAATACTCCATGACATGATGATGGGATGTTTGCTCTGATTGCCCACATTACAAGTACTATTGGCACACTTTTTGGATCTTTCTTCTTCCATGGAAGTGGTCCATAATTATTAATTCTTGATACAACATAGAGTGGAAAATCTCTTAGTTTACGACTTGGCCTATAAATAAATTAAGTAACATCACCAAGAGCTTCATTTACAAGTCCAACATCTATCTATATGTTAATTGTAAGCACAATGCATTGCCCTTTGCAAAAAAATACTTGTTTTTCAAATTGACAATCATTAGTTGCATTGTTTATTTAACTCATGGTACTTTTAATTGTACTTCTTTCAATTGGAGGCTCATAACTTTACCACCCTTCTATCGCATGTTCTCATTAGTACAAAATAAGTATGTAGCAATGTCAAACTCTAATTTTATGAAGATTACTACGTTGTGTTCACATTTTTCGTGACAAGAACTCGAGTTTCACTTTTTTAGAGGCATTTACCATTTCTCAAAGGTTGAATCTACTATTTTACTCATGGCTACACTAGTTGTAATTGATATTACAAAAAGGCCATGCATAGAATTTAAGAGGCATTCTTTTAGGTTGATTAAGGTTGATCTTATAGTTTTCCTATCTAGTGTTCCCTAAAAAGTGATGCATATTGAGGATGAAAGGGCTTACATACATTATAAGTTGGAAAATTTGGGTTCTAAAGTGGTGTTTGACTAGTACAAGGAGTTATGTTATGATTTGGTAGTAAAGGAGGAACACAAGCTTATTACAAATATAATAGTCTCTTGAATGAAATATACTTCTCAAAGGATTTTGACGATGAATATGTGAGATATGTTCTCAATTTTATATGTGATTAGTTCATGTGGCTAGATTGTTCCTACAAGATCATAAAGGATTCCATTCATGCAATAATTAGTTTTCGTGCTACTAGTGAAGTGGATATGTTGAGAATTGCACAACAAGATGAGGTCATTTGATTAACCAAATTAAGGTGGGACAAAAGGACAATGAAGGTGATTGATATTGTTGATATAGCATTGAAGTTTGGCTTGGTGGTAATTTGATATAAGGTGTATCACTTCGGTAGAATGAATAGTATTGTGGTAATAGTTATTCTTATTGCTTACCGAATGGTAAAACAGAATACAATTTGTGATCTTTGTGAAACAATGAGGGAACAATTTTTTTCATTATGCAAAAGATAAATAAGGATAAAAGGAAACCTTTCAAGTTTATTCATGTACTCATGTGCATGTTTTGTAATTTTAAAAAAAAATTGTCATAGTCTTGGAAGTATCACGTGGTTAATGGACACACTGACATTAGTATAGATAAATAATTGCATTAGAATGCTACAGAATAACTTTACAAGTCAAGTATTTAGTTACTCCAAGAGTTTTCAGAAGGAGATGAAGTGAAGATAAGTAATCCCTTCAACCATAGTTGATAAATACAAGAATATAATATACTTCATGTTTGATAAAGATACTTGGCTTATGAATATAGTAGATCCAACAACATCTTAAATTAAGCCTACGAAATATGAGGTATAAGAAGACTTGTTGATGATATATGTAAAGGATCTAGTATCAAGAAAAGAAATCCAAGTGTTCCAAGGTTTGGAACCTTTGATAAGAAAGATAGGGAAGTGTTTAACTAGTTTTTCTTGCAAGCTGTCCAAAAGTGAAAAAAAAACAATGACAGCCATCAAATTCCAAAAATGGAAGAGTACAAAATATAAGGATTTTCAAGTGGCACGTCAGTAATTGTTGCAATAAATTTCAAAGGGGTGGGGTGTGCCTGAAGATCTAAAATAAAAGTTCTTATACTATACTGATAATCAAAGAAATAAACAACTGAGATCTAAGTAGAAACCTTGTTTATATTAAATGTGTATTTATGAAATTAAAGAGTACATTATAAATAAAACCTAAAACACTTAACCTTCACTACTAATCAAGAAGAAGATAGTAAAACCTACAATAAAAAAACCTAAACAATAACATGCAAAGGAAAAAATCAAGAGTTTTGCATATTATGCAAACTAATTAACAAATAATTAAAACCAATGACTATGAGACTACCTGCAACATCTAGTTTTATTAAGCATGAAATAAATAAAACAATCTAAATTAAAACCGATTACTCATGGCGTGAAACTAAATATAAAATTTAAACTTGAAAAAATGATGGTAATGCATTGTGAGTGCATTCTGCTCATGAGCAGTAGAACTAAAACTTCATGAGCGGTGCATGTGTTCATCGTGAATGCATGCCTTCAGTGCCCTCATCCAAACAAATAAGTTTTGGTGGATATTTAAGTGTATTATTAATGTTCACCATGAATGATCCCTACCGATGATTGAAGGACTGCTAAACCACAAAATTGTTGACAGATTCACTAGAAAATTGGCATCTAATTAAAATTAAAAGAACTATCAATTTGTAGTAGTTGGACTTATGTGTTATTGTATTTGTCATAGGCTATATTATTGCAATCAGTTGTAATTAATTAGTGATGCAAGTATTTTTATTTCCTTTTTTCACTTTTCATATTTTTCTAAAGTATATATGTGAATTGTTTAGTTTATAAAATTTATTAAAATTATTTTAATACAATTTGATTGGCTGATATATTTTGAGTGTTATAGGAGGCTCAATATATGGACAATATTTCGAGGGAACACTACGCGTATTATGGACAATATTGTAGGAAGCTCAATATATTAATATATCTTTCTTATAGTTCTAAGTTTCATCTTAATTTATAATTTTATATTACGTGTTTTACCCTATTTACACTTAAAATATTTTTTCTGCAAACTATATTCTACACACTAATTCATCCATTTTTCATACTTTATTTTATTTATATAAAAATATACATAAATATTTTGAATACTAAATTTTTAATTGTAATATTGTATAATTATTTTATTTAAATCTTGCAATCAAACTTTTATTACCTGTATTCTATTTCTATTCTTAAAATTTATGGCAAATACAAGCCACTATGTGACACTTGTTAGTAAATAGGATTTGTTTATAGGCATTGAAATTAAAGAATGAAAATTGAGAGATTTATATTTTTTATTTTTAATTAAAATCAAATATTAAAGATTGTATGCTTTTAGTAGTAGGGATGGAGATATTAAAGAAATGTTATGTAATTTGATTGAAAGTGATTATATAGATATATAGAGAGAGAGGGGTTTATAAGTAAATGATTAAAATTTAGTTATGTTGTTTTGATAATTTCTACATATTAATTATGTATTTGATAGGTTTGCATGATGGAAGGACAATAATCGAACATAAATTTAAATTGGCATTCATATGTTATCTTATGCAAACTTACTAAATTCTATTCGTGATTAAATCATTTAAACTTGATCTAATGTTAATAAAATTCTTCATTGATATCTTCTGTAATTTATTACCATTTTATCCTTTTCATTTATGTATGTTATAATATTTGAATGGTTCAAATTATTATGAATTTATTTTTATTTTATCAATTTTAGATTTATGCTTGGATGAAATTTTAAGACTGAAATAGGTATTTAGCAAGCATTGATGAAATCAAACCACTTGAATACCATGTGGAATGAAATTTGAGTGCAAGACAAGAATGTATATATCTATTTGTAACAATAAAATTACTATATTGATAAATATCTTGAAATGAAGGTTGATAGGAATTTATATCAAAGCTTTGTAAGTTTAGAACCTTACAAAAATATGATCCATTCATGGTAGATGTGAGTGTGAAAATTTTATTCAACTTGTTTCCTAATAAACGTATAAATGTGGAGTATGTTTACTCCTCCATCTCTTTCTCAGGCATTTTTCACATATTTTTGCATTTGTATAGGGTTTCATTTTCTAAGTTGATTGTGAGTGATATCGTGGGAAAATATAGCATTACCTTTGCCTTAGACTTTGCCTCTTTTGAGTAAATATAAGAGCGGATTCATATTATGGATATATTTTTATTACGTGAATGTAGCATTTAGAACATATAATTTCTTTTATTTCTTACATTAAGAGATAACTAGAATTTATAATTGATGTTAAGTTGAATATCCTTTTCTATCTTCTTAGATTGTTCTATGTTTATAGTTTCTCTGGACTTATTTTCAAATAGTGAAAGGTTAAATATAAATGTTATAAGCCATCTTAAAATGTGTATAAATTTAAAGTTTATAATTGTATTTGAATAATGAAAAAATATAATAATAAATTTAGGATAAGTTTTGTTTAGAAAATATAATTTAAATTTTCTTTATATTAATTATAATATTTATAAAAAAAATCTTAATAACATATACTTATTTAAATTTATTTGAAACAATAAAAAAAATGTCTTCATTTAGGATTAAATAAATAAAAATTTATAAAATATACAAATTTTTTATTTGAATAAAAACAATAAACCTAAGCAATTATGCTTAAATAGAGAAAGGAGTGAAGGAAAGTTGTACTTAAACTAGTTTCATGGATGGAAGTAATGATTAATTTATGACTAGTTTTTTTAACCAATTACATAATACATATTGTTGATATTTATAAAATATTTATCTTAATTAAAAGTGAAATTGCAAAATTTTTAACTAAATGCATTTTAAAAACTACTTTACTTAAGTTTGATGGATACAAATGTTTGAATCTTTTTTTTGAGGGAAGGCAATGTACTATTGCGCTCACTCTCTCAATTACTTTCCACCAATCATTAATCACTATTTTTTAAAACTGAAATATTTCTAAGGTTTTGTTTATAGGAGCCCATTTTGGGAGGATCTTAATATGTCATTTTTTGTAATGGGCACCCTTGGATGTCCAAAAAAACTAAACCAAATTGCTGAAAGGAATTATGTCAAACAGTTTGCATTCAACTTCTTAAAACCTCTTATAACTCTGGAAATCAAACGTTTATTTGTTTGTTGTGTTTGGTGCATGGAATTGGTATCATACAACATAAACAAGAAATAAACTACAATAATATGCAAAGTGGAAATGAACTGCTGCTAATAAAATGTTATTTTCAGAATTCATAAAACCCAATACATAGCAGATTTATCAACTCACTAATTACTTCAACAATATTGTCATAATACTCCAGCCCATGCTTACGAACTTGCCGCTACAATACTTTGTCCTCCAATCAGTCCACTACCTTCATAATACCATTCCCTCCAAGCGGCATAAGCGTCGGACAAGTAGTGAAGATGATATGAGCAGAATATCAAATCTGCATGTAGCCGGAAATGCAACTAAACTGCCTGATAATGAAGCCAATAAGAAAGAATTCCAAAGGCCAAACCCCAAGGGAATGACGTCTAGAATGTTACAAAAGAGGATAGACGTCCTCAAATGCCAAGAACAAAGCTGCAACTCACACACCAATTTCTTCTCATATTCAACCTGTCTAATGAAGCCACAAATGCTTCCTTTTATTCTATTCCCACGGGTCCCCTCAACTCATATGGGCAATGTGGGATAAAAGATGTTTAATATAAAACATATATTAAAATACCCCTTATGTCTCCCTTCGGTACACATCACCATAAAATAAATATTAAAGTAACACTTTAATATTTTACAATTAAATTAGACGTTACTTTAATAAAACTTCAGGCATTAAAATGTATTAGCAATCGGACTCTGAATAATGCGAGTGATAGCTCATCGGAAAGCTCTCACCGAGGAGTATCGAATCCAATCACCAAAATTGACCTGCACTGTGTCCTGCCGACTTACTAAAAATAGTAAGTATGCCTGAAACTAAGTAAATCAACTTCGTTTTGGCCCAAACTGGAATTGACTAGGCCAAAACACTCCAAGATCCCATTAAACCCTTCGTTAGCCTTCGGGACCATGTAGAACAAGGCTAACGCGCACACACTTGGTCAACTGCTAAAATGGGGACATTACAGTCCGCCCCCCTTGAAATTGCTTGTCCTCAAGCAATCTCAGTCCAGCCTGCTGAATAACCTGCTCACTCTCCCATGTAGAATCTTCCTCCGGAAGGTCTTTCCATTTGACCAAATACTCCTTCACTATCCTGTTTCTAAGCTTCCTCTCTCTGGTATCCACAATAGCCTCAGGTACTAACACAAGCTTCCCCTCCTCATCCAAAGGGGGTAAATCTGCAGAAGGCACTACACTCTGACCAATGGCTTTCTTAAGCCTAGACACATGAAACACATTGTGCACTCGATTGCCCTCTGGAAGCTCAAGCTCATAGGCGACTTTGCCCACTTTGCGAATCACCCTGTAGGGACCATAAAATCTAGGTTTCAACTTTTCAGCTCCGCTCTTCTTGAGCGATGACTGTCTATATGGTTGTAGCCTCAAGTAAACCATATCCCCTACCTCGAAGCTACGCTCTATTCGGTGCTGATCAGCATACAATTTCTGTTGATTCTGGGCCTGTTGTATATTCTCTTTGAGCACTTTCAGGATGTCCTGACTATCCTGCAATAAGTTTTTGGCTTTGGGCACTCTACTGTCCCCCAAAACTAAATCCATGAAGCTAGGTGCTTCATAACCATAGAGTGCCATGAAAGGAGTCATCTTGATGGACATATGATAAGTGGTGTTATAACAATACTCTCCCATATGCAACCATCTGATCCAAGCCTTTTGTTGTGTAGTTACATAGTTCCTCAAATATCCTTCCGCCCATTTATTCACAATCTCTGTTTGCCCATCTGTTTGTGGATGATAACTAGTGCTAGGTGTAAGATCTGTACCATACAACCTAAACAACTCTTGCCAAAAAACACTCATAAACTTACTATCCCGGTCGCTGACAATAAATCTGGGCAGCCCATGTAACCTGAATATCTCTTTAAAGAAAAGATCTGCCACCTGTGCTGCTGTGTAAGTGGACGGAATAGCAAAGAAGTGAGAAAACTTCGTCAAGCGGTCCACCACCACATAGATGCAATCCCTTCCCTACACTCGTGGTAAACCAGTGATGAAGTCCATCGAAATACTTTCCCATTTCCTATCAGGAATGGGCAAGGGCTGTAATAAACCTGCAGGAAATGTGTGTTCTCCCTTATTTTGTTGACAAACCATACACTCCTTGACATACCTCTGAACATCATCCTTGAGCCCTTTCCATGAAAACTGTTCTCGAATCTGCCTGTAGGTCTTGAAGACCCCCGGATGTCCTGCTGTGGGTGCATCATGAAATGCCTTCAATATCGCCTCTCTCAAATGTGATGACGAAATCAAATAAACCCTGTCCTGAACTTTGATCAATCCATCTATCACCTCATAGCGATCATCCTGTATGGTACCTGAAATCAATCCAGAAGCCCAAGCATCTTCGACATACTCTGCTATAATCCGATCTCTCCAATCTCCTGAAATCTCTGCCAGAGCACATAAGTGAGGTCTTTGAGATAAGGCATCAGCCACCACATTTTTCTTACCTTTGACAAACTCTATGTCAAAGTCATAAGCCTGCAATTTAGTCACCCATTTTTGTTGCCGGTCATTAAGATCATGTTGGCTCATGAAGTATTTAATACTGTTGTGATCAGTCTTGATCACAAAACGTCCACCTACCAAATATGATCAAAATTTGGCCAATACATGCATTATGGCCAACATCTCCCGGTCATAGACAGAATAACTTTTCTCAACTCCTCGGAGCTTCCTACTCTCGAATGCAATGGGATGCTTCTCCTGCATCAATACTGCTCCAATCCCATCACTTGATGCATCACAATGAACCTCAAAAGGCTTTGTGAAATCCGGTAGAGCTAGAACTGGACATGAAGACATTACCTGCTTGAAATGCTCAAAACACCTCTGTGCTGCCCCTGTCCACACGAAGGCTCCTTTCCTGGTAAGATCTGTCAAGGGTGTAACAATCTATGAGAATCCCTTAACAAACCTTCTATAAAAACCACATAAACCAAAGAATCCCTTAAGCTGTGTAAGGTTTGTGAGAGTAGGCCACTCTACAATAGCTCTAATCTTTTCGGGATCAACCCGAACGCCATCTGCACTAATGATATGCCCCAGGTAAAGGAGCTCAGTCATGCCAAACTCGCATTTAGATTCCTTGGCATACAATGACTCTCTCTCCAGAATAGATAACACCTCCTCCAGATGATGTAAGTGCTCCTCCCAGGTCTTACTAAAGACCAAGATGTCATCAAAGAAGATCAAGACAAATCTCCTTAGTTGCTTCCTGAATACCTGGTTCATACAAATTTGAAATGTAGCAGGTGCATTGGTTAGACCAAATGGCATAACCATGAACTCAAAGTGGCCATAGTGACATCGGAAGGCTATTTTCTCAATGTCCTTTACTCTCATCCTGATCTGATGGTATCCAGATCGCAAATCAATTTTGGTGAAGAAGCATGCCCCATGCAACTCATCAATCAGCTCATCAATCCTAGGAATGGGATACCTGTTTTTAATTGTTTTCTTATTCAGTGCCCTGTAATTGATGCACATGCGCATTGTCCCATCCTTCTTCTTTACCAATACTACTGCTGAAGCAAAAGGGCTCTTACTGGGCCTGATATGCCCCATCTCCAACAAAACCTTAATCGCCTTCTCTATCTCATCCTTGTGTTTCTTAGGATGACGATAGGGAGTAATCATAACTGGTTTGGATCCCTCCTCGAGCTCAATAACATGTTCCATCCCTCTGTCAGGAGGAACCCCATGAGGAATATCACTAAATACTTTAGCGTGTCTATCAAGTATCTTTTGGACATCTAGTGGATGACTCTTTTCTTGTGGCTCTGGTGAAGTTGGCATAATGTGGCACTCTGCCGCCCACTCTATGTCATCATGACGAAAAAGTCTCTGCATTCTTCTCAAGGACACTATTCTGCAACCTCCATCTGAAAGCCCTCTAAGTACCACAGTTCTCCCCTCATGCTGGAATCTCATCTCCAATTTCGCTAGATTGAGTGTGAACTCAACTAGTGAAGCCATCCATGTCATGCCGAGGATGACATCATAATCTCCCATGTCCACAACATAGAACTCATCTTCCAACTCGTAGCCATCTCCAAACCTGATGCGAAGATTAGATATCTTTCGAGTGCATAATAACTTATCACCGTTAGCCACCATGACTCTAAACCCATCATGCTCCTCTGTCTGTAACCCTCTCCTGGCTACCAACTGTGCATCTATGAAGTTATGTGTAGCCCCAGTGTCAATAAGAGATATCACCTTCTACCCCTGGATAGTACCCCTGACCTTAAATGTGATTGCCTTTTGGGCCCCTGTCAAGCATGCCAACGATCTATCATCCTTAGGAATGTTACTCTCCTCTATAGTGTTACCCTCATCTGAATCGGAGTGCTGATCCTCCCCTTCTGACTCTGACTCTTCTGCTGAAAAATACTCCATTTGATTTGCCTTAGCCTTGAGAGAAAATTTATGAGATAAGTCCCAAGGCTCTCTACAATGGAAGCACAGCTTCTTCTTTCGAAGTCCATTCAAGGTTTCATTGTCTAGTCCTTTTGATCCTTCTTTGGGTTTGCTATACTCTTTCTGAAATGATTTTTTGTCTTTGTCCTTGCGGTAGGAAGAATCTGTTGAATGGTTTTTTCCTTTGTATACCGAAGGGGCTAAATCTCATGCCTTTTTAGTTGCTTCAGCTAACGTGAGTGGATCATGTCCCTTCACCCAACCTCGTAATGGATCAGCAAGACCATCACAAAATAACACCACCAATCTCCTAGGAGAGATATCAGTAATAAGTACAGACAAGCGCTGAAACTCGGCAATGTAAGCATCCACAGAACCTGACTGTTTTAACTGTGCTAGCTCCTTGAAATGTAACTCGGGATCCTTAGTTTCAAATCTCCCAATCAATGTTTCGGTGAATTCCTCATAGGATGTAATCTGATTATGCCCCAAAGTCACCATGCCATGATGCCACCATTCATGTGCAACGCCATCCAAGTGCATAGCCACATACTTGATAGCCTCCTCCTCAAGCATAGGATTAAGCTGCAAGTATGTATCTACCTTCTGCACCCAAGCTCGTGCAGTCATCTTCCCTGAAGCATCATAATAAGGTAAAGAAAGTTTTCCAACTTTCTTCCTCATCTCAAAGTTTTGATTCCTCCCTCCTGCTTTAGGCATGTGTCTCATCCTCAAGTCCATATAATCTCTAAGAGAAATATCCGCCTGAAATTCTGGTCCACTAGCCTCCCAGTCCCTCCTGAACTGATCCTGTAACTCGGTAATTTGCGGTTCGTTTACTGGATGAACCGGATCTCTGGGTGGAAAAGTGGGTAGAAGAGGTCTCGAGCTCACAGTCCGTGCTGGGCGTGCAACGTGTCTAAAGTTATCAGCCTCATTCCCATTATTGCCGTGTCCATTATTACCATTAATGTTATTCTCAGGACCATTGTTGTTGCCTTGGCCTTCATGGTTATTGTTTCCCCCGTTGTTATTGTTTCCCTCGTTGTTATTGTTTCTGTTGTTGGCATCACCTGGATTAATATTGACACCCATCTGTCTAGCCATGAGCTACAACATCATGTCCATTCGCCTATTCTGCTCCTGCTGCATACGCTTCCCCTGCTCTAATGTATCCAGTAACTGTCGGAACAGTACCTCCCCTTGATCTGGACCAGCATTTCTGCCTCCGCCTAATCCTGTATTCCTGTCATCTCGATCACCCATATTACTGTCCTGATCATAGAATATCTCCTCTGTGTCTGTATGGTTGAATTCAATGTCCCCCTGCACGGATGTACTAGACTGTTTGCTTTGCAAGTCTGAAATCCTATTTTGTCTTGCTCTGGTATCGCGAAAATTATAAGACCCCTGTCGCATGCTCAAACATAAATGCTTAGCCTGTGTTTTTTTTACTTACTTTTTCCCTCTATCTGGCTGTTCCAAATTCCCTATAAGACCTCCATAGGATGGCAGGACTTATAGCTCTGATACCACTGTAATGGGCACCCTTGGATGTCCAAAAAAATAAACCAAATTGCTGAAAGGAATTATGTCAAACAGTTTGCATTCAACTTCTTAAAACCTCTTATAACTCTGGAAATCAAATGTTTATTTGTTTGTTGTGTTCGGTGCATGGAATTGGTATCATACAACATAAACAAGAAATAAACTACAATAATATGCAAAGTGGAAATGAACTGCTGCTAATAAAATGTTATTTTCAGAATTCATAAAACCCAATACATAGCAGATTTATCAACTCACTAATTACTTCAACAATATTGTCATAATACTCCAGCCCATGCTTACGAACTTGCCGCTACAATACTTTGTCCTCCAATCAGTCCACTACCTTCATAATACCATTCCCTCCAAGCGGCATAAGCGTCGGACAAGTAGTGAAGATGATATGAGCAAAATATCAAATCTGCCTGTAGCCGAAAATGCAACTAAACTGCCTGATAATGAAGCCAATAAGAAAGAATTCCAAAGGCCAAACCCCAAGGGAATGACGTCTAGAATGTTACAAAAGAGGATAGACGTCCTCAAATGCCAAGAACAAAGCTGCAACTCACACACCAATTTCTTCTCATATTCAACCTGTCTAATGAAGCCACAAATGCTTCCTTTTATTCTATTCCCACGGGTCCCCTCAACTCACATGGGCAATGTGGGATAAAAGATGTGTAATATAAAACATATATTAAAATACCCCTTATGTCTCCCTTCGGTACACATCACCATAAAATAAATATTAAAGTAACACTTTAATATTTTACAATTAAATTAGACGTTACTTTAATAAAACTTCAGGCATTAAAATGTATTAGCAATCGGACTCTGAATAATGCGAGTGATAGCTCATCAGAAAGCTCTCACCGAGTTGTATCGAATCCAATCACCAAAATTGACCTGCACTGTGTCCTGCCGACTTACTAAAAATAGTAAGTATGCCTGAAACTAAGTAAATCAACTTCGTTTTGGCCCAAAATGGAAATGACTAGGCCAAAACACTCCAAGATCCCATTAAACCCTTCGTTAGCCTTCGGGACCATGTAGAACAAGGCTAACGCGCACACACTTGGTCAACTGCTAAAATGGGGACATTACATTTTTTGACAAAATTTTTGGTAAATGTTTAAAAATAAATTATTAATTATAATCTTAGTTAAACAATACATTTATGAATAAAATTAAAATTGTTGATTAATTAACTTAACAATTTTAATTGCTGCATCCCCACCACCCCTATGGAAGGCTCTGTAGTTTGGAACCTAACTCCCTTAGGAGAGTTCATGGTGAAATTTTCTTACAATTGCTACATTGAGGGAAGTGAAGCTCTAAGGGATTGAAAGCATGTTTGGAATTCATGGATCCTACCTAAGATCAATTTATTTTGGTGAACAACTTTGCATGGGACCATCCTCACCATTGATAACCTTTAGAAAAAAGGCTTCTAGCTAGCTAATTGTTGTGTGCTATGCTATAATGGTGTGCAATCCATCCAACACCTTCTCATATATTGCCCCTATGTCAAAGAATCTTGGAGGGGGATTCTCTCTAAATAGGAAATTCAATGGTGCTTTAGTGGGGATCTCCATCAATTTGTGGACTGGAAAGGTCCTTCCAACTACCCGTTGTTTAAAATCTTTTGGAAAATCACCCCCCATTTCATGTGTTGGAAAATTTGGAAGGAACAAAATAACCACATCTTTCAAGATCAATTTTATCCCTCCTTGGAAATAACTATTTAATTAACAAAACTCTTGAAGGAATGTAGTGATATCTTGTATTGGAAACCTCCCCCAAACCCCCCAAGTGATTGTGATATTAAATGGGCTACTTCGTGGGACCTTAGCCTAAAGGTGGCAAGATTTGAAAGATCTAAAGATGATGTCAGATGTAAAACAATGTGGCACCCCCACCCCCCACTCTCCCCCCCCCTTGATGAAATTTAACTTGATGTAGGCTAGGCCATTGCTAGAAGGATTGGGGCTGGTGGGGTTATCTGGGATAGTCTGGGAAAATTGGTGTTGGCCTATGCATGAAACTATGGAGGTGGATAAAATAGTGAAGTAGAAGCCTTGGCCCTTCTATGGAGTGTGAGGATAGTGAGAGCAAGAATAATTTATAGGTTAACTATCAAGGGTGATTCATTGTTAATTATCAAAGTTGTTAAGGAAGAAGGAATTAGTAGCTAGAAGGTTAAGTCAACCATTTAGGAAATTCACACCTTGATGGATGGGCTTCATGAGGTCCATGTAATCCACATTTATTTGGAAGGCAATGGCATGGCAGATGACCTGGCTAAATTGGGTCATAGCTTCGAGGGAATAAAAGAGTTGGATGACATCATCCAGACCCCACTATCCATCCAACATCTTGTGGATGCGAACAAATTCATTGTGGTGCAGTATATAAAGGTATAATAGGTGAAAATTTTTCATTGACCTAGAAGTGTGGGACACTCTTTGGGTTGAGTGTCATAAAGTATTTAATGATAGAAAAGATCATGAGATTATTTCACTTTGGGACATTCTCATGATAAATATTTATGATGACAGTGAGAGGATGATTCATGAGAATCATGTCAAAGGATTAGAGCTGCCAAGGATGGGTGTATTGAATGACAATAATGGAAATTCCCTTGTGCACTCTACAGGAAGGAGGTACAACTAGTGCTTCTTAACCATGAAGGGAAAGGTACTATTCAAACATGAAAAGACAGGATGGAAGTTGAAAAACATCATGCCTTGTGATCATTATATGGGAATCGATTATTTCAAAGAGATCATTCTTAGTAATATAATCTTAAATGGCCTCTATTTTCAAACTTTGTTCTGCAATAACGAAACGTCAGTGCAAACTAAGGTTTTGGTGATTGAGCTAGGAGAAGGTAAAATGGGTGCTAGCTCGAATCATATTGAGCTAGATGAAATTGAAGACTACATTAGAAATAGTGAGGTGACATGTGTCTATTTGCAGGAAGGATGAATTTTGCCATTCATAGAGTTTATTGAACGGTATGACGAGCATGTGTCCCTACAATTTGTGAATTCTTGAGCTAACAGAAAGGTGACCAATGGGGTTTCCTTTGAAATGATGGAAGAGCTTATTGCTAAGGTGGGTGGCTTTTCTCTCAAAGATAAGAGTTGGTAAAATAAGCCTAGAGTTTTAGACAAAATGAGTCCTATGGAGTTCTCTCTTCCCTAAGGAGGAACCTATGTGAATACATGGTGGCTTCTCTAGAGAGGACTTGACTAAGTCATGTGATACTGTGTGCTACACCATCATGTGCTACATTACACTTGAAGACCAGTTTTAGGTGTTGTAAATTATTACTACTTGCCCATCTTAAATCACTTTAGAAACCAAGAATTAATCTCTTTCCCACACCTTATTTTGCATTTGATGGAGCATAGTGTATTTAATGTCTGAAAAAAGAGGGAAGAAGAGAAACCCTTTTATATCTTGTATTAGGCCTTCATGTTCAAACTCTACAAATTGCAACTCTCCCTCAACCCACCACTTTTGGTTAATCCCCTAGCCACTGTGACTTTTCAAGTCTCCACTAACCCAAACCTTGGGTCAGCCTCAAAGAGAGTTGTCAAATATTCCCTTACTATTGGAAAAAATATTAGCTTTATTGACTCAGATACTGATACTGGGTAGATCAATAAAGTAGTTAGGAGATCCAACAAGAGATTTAAAATGGGAAAATTTAGGATCCTCCCCCCCCCACCTACCCCACAAAAAAAAAAAAAATGTAAAATCAAAATCCATGGAGACTAAAACAAAACCTACACCCTAGCTTTGGGAGAAAAGATATCCCTAGCCCATACCATGTTTTTGATACCATCGAAGGTAACCCATCCTCGAACAAGAGCTTGGGTAAGGATATCACCTTCCCAATGAAGGAGGCTACTAATGGTAGGGGGAAGATGGGGAGTCACCACCACAAAGAGGATGAAAGGAAAACTAGGATGGATAGGTTAGAGAAGTCTATGCATGATCTGGTCGACAATTAGGCATCCATGTACCAATAATTTGGGGCCCTTGCAAAGTTTTCTATGAAGTTTATGCATTTTACATCCACCACTTTGTATTTTCTATAGGTGAACACAAAGGAGAAGGAAGCAAGAAAAGAAACTAAAACCACTTGTACTCTCTATATCTTTCTGGCGAATGACTAGATAAAGACCTAGTTGGACAAGCCTGTCAAAGAGGAGGAGGACATATCGGCTAAGGAGGACTAGGATCAAAAAGATGGGAGCTAGCCCATGCGTTATTTTTTCTTTTGGTTTTTTTTATGATATGGTATATTGTGAACTTCATGCCTTTCGAGACAATTTTGATTAAGTTGGATCACTATTGGTTACATAGTAGCACTCGCAAATTATGCAACCACTATTATTTTTGGTTTAGACTTTATGGTAATATGGTTGTTTATGTTTAGTAGTGTTAGTCAAAAGAACTTAGATCTTTTTTTTGTCAATAAGATGTCTTTTTTCTGTCTAGAAAAAGAATAGGTTGAATTGTAGGGGTGTGACTACCGACTATTCTCTAGCCTATTATACTTCGGGGTTAGCCCGCCTTCTGGCTTATGTTTAATATATCAAAAAATAATTTTATCTAAAAATACATATAAATATTATTGCAAGAAAGTAAATATAGATATATGTTATTTATGTAAACATTTTAACTTATATATAAATGAGTGTTTCTATTATTGATTTAATTTTTAAAATGTAAAAATCTTACTCCATATTCAACTATTTTCACTCAAACCTTAATCTAGTTTAATTGAATTATTAATTTTAGACCAAAACTATTTTTTATTAATACTTATTTATTCAAATTCTAAATTTTATTGAGAATACAATATTCGATAATAGAATATTTATTCATTTTACTAAGTACTTCAAATTCTATTTATTTAAAATAAATATAATATGTATTATTAACTAATATTAAGTTTCTCACAACTTAGTAAATTAATAAGCATATAAAAACTTTACATTTTTAACCATTTTTTATAAAAAACATATATACTATATTAAAATTTACATCTATCTATCTGTACCATACAAACAATCAACTATAAAACTATAGCACCCAATACATGCGACTATGCTACATTAGTTTGATTTGATTTTATATGGTAGTCAAATCAAACTTAATATTTTGATTCTATATAGTAAACTATCGAATATTATTTACAATGTTAACTCACACTTACAGATTTTTAAAATACACATTATCAAAAGAAATCATGATTTTTAATTAAATTTTAACAATAAATAATATAATATTTATTCAAAAATATATATCTATTTAAATATTATTAATAATTAGTATTTTATTTAAAATATGTAATAATAAATTAGTTAAATAATAATAAATTAATTTAAAGTATATATTTTTATTAAATTTTAATTATTATAATCTAATTTATTTATTTTTAATTTATATTTTTTTGTATTATATATGCATATCATTAATATTATATGTATTTTAAAATGATATTTTTAAAATTATTAAAACTTATTATTACAATATTTTAATAATGTCTAAATTATTATAGGAAATATTTAGAATATACTTCTTAACTTTGAAAATGTTATATAATTTTGTAGTTAATAAAATAATTTTAATAATATTAATTAAAATTTTAGTATTAAAAACATTAATTAAAAGAATATTTACAATAATATACTAATTTTAGTTATAAAATTTAATATATAATATCAAATTTTAACATACATGTGCAAAGCTAATTAAAAAATTAGATTCAATTTTGGTACGAACTAAGCTATTTGCATTCTAAAGATATAAGTACACTTATTAGTTTATTGTCGTAGTCTGTTGGAACTATAAGCATGGAACATTTCTTAACAAGTGATAGGCATTTTCATCCAATCAACTAAACTTATATTATTTCTTCAAAATATAAAATTTAAAAGAACAATTATATAATACACTAGATATATATACTGTTAGAACTATAATTTAATGTAAGAAATGATAAACTAGTGCAAGGAAAAGAAAATAATCCAAGTGAGTTAAATGGAAAATAATGTTACCATGAGATAAACAAGATCCAAGAGCATACACCTAAGTTGATCAACAATGGAGACAAGGATTTGAAAGGGAAAAGCAAAGAAAATCCCTTGTGAATATTATGAATGAAGGCAAATTCAGAGAGAGAGAGAGAGAGAGAGAGAGAGAGAGAGAGAGAGAGAGAGAGAGAGAGAGAGAGAGAGAGAGAGAGAGAGAGAGAATGGTGGAGGAAAATAGCTCATTACAATGACATCAAGGTAACGTGTATAGAAGAAAGAGAAAGAAGTATCTCTTTAAAAGAGATAAGAAAGGAGTTTCATGTGTTCGCATGTGTAACTCCCATTTCTATGAATGTCACATTCACAATAAGTGTGTGCAAAGTGTCAAGATCCTCTTAAGGAGGATAAGCTAATTTCCTTTATGAAAGGAATTATAAAACGGGTTGCCCTCACATGTGGACTAGAGGACAAGTAAACGACATGTCCTCCACATATGTATAATAGGACAAACCACATGTAGGGATCCTTGGGATATCCCAAATTAAATACATCCATGGAAAGATTGATATTTCTAATACCACCCCCCCCCCCCCCCCCCCCCCCCCCAAATCTTTACTTGGGGAGCTTACATCAAAGGGACTTAAACTTAATTTACAATAGTACAACTTGATTATTTTTAAATATCTTCAATTGTGCAAGAGGTCTCGTATTAGCATAGGTAAATTGTTGGAGAGCCAAGAGAAGTGGATAGTCCTTCAAGTGTGATACATCTTCAAGTGGATTCAAGTGGCATAGGATCTGTACAATAAATAATGATGTCTTGTATGTGCCATGATGTATTACCTAAAACATAGAAAAAAGAAACAAGGAAACTATCCACGAGGAGAATTTTATCTTATTTTCAAGTCAAAAAAATTCTAAGTAAACTCTCATAGAGTAAATTGGAATAGAGTGATAAATATAAATGTAAAGTAATCAAGATAAATCATATTCTTCAAAGAAAAAATATGTTATCAAAGCTCTCAATAAAGGAATATACAAGGAAAAAATGACCATAGACAAGGTCAACTAATGAACCCAACATCAATGATGCATCAATCACGTGGATATAGACAGTCCACTAATAAGTCTTTTCACTGCAGTTTAATGGGTAGCTAATCCATAACCACATGACTCATGATCTTAAGCAATAAAGTATGTGGAACATTATATGACATAATTTCAAAGATACTAAAGGGAAGGAGTATGAGTACTAACAATAGATTGCCTTCAAATAAGAGTAAAATGCCTTCAAGATTAGTCAAAGTAACTAAAATTGGAAGGAAACTCCAAGAATAAATGGTATAAACCATAAAGTGCCAACATGAGAATAGAATGAGGCTAGAAAAACATAAATTGCACCTATGTGCCAATCAATAGAACAAAATAAATGTTGAAGGCAATAGTGTATAATAACTCATAATCCAAAAGAATAAGAAAGAGAAAAAAAATAAACATTTACATATGTGAAATATATAAGAATGCACTCATAATTGACAAGTCATAAAAGACACAATAATTTGTATATTTATTGGGATATATATGTGGGCCCCCATATATCTACATGAATAAATATACCTAAAATATCATGGTATGAAATCATGCAAATACAATTAAGATCATATCAAAGTCATAGAAAGTCAATAGTTAATACAGCATAAATATTTGAAGAAAAGTACTATCCAGTGATAAAATCAATATAATTTCTAGGCTTTACAACATACTAAAGATAAATGCCAAAGATGATGAATGAGGATCATTATAATTTGTAAGATAAAACATCAAACCATATTTGATGTAATTAATCCTCCTAGGTTGAAGTCCACCCATTCTAGAAATTGATCTCTTTTACTAGGTAATTTTTGAAACCATTTAGTTTTTCTCTTAATAGATTTATCACTAGAAGAAGAGTCATGATGTATGAATGTATCATTTGTATCAAAATTAGAATAATTACCATTATCAACATTAGAATTATTACCATGATCTATAAATGCATCATTACCATTATCACTATAAGAATCATTACCATTATCACTGTAAGAAAGAATAGGAGAAATAAAGGTAGATATATGAGGAGTAGGGTTTAGAGAAGGAGGTTGGTCCTCCACTAAAACAATTCTAATTGCACTAAATTCTTTATTTAAATAGCATTAGAAGAATCATGCACATCATTTTCTGCAATTATACAAACATTTCTTGTTATTTGCATTTTGTTAGTAATAGGATTACAAGCTGGATAGCCTTATGTATTTTGCATTTTTTCACTCATGCACCTAGTACATGCAATCTTAGATGGGGCAATAGGAGGTAAATTTTCAACCATATTAGATGAGATATGATTAGTATTCAAATGAGCAAGCCTTTCATGTTCCATATTAAAAGCAATATTTTTGTGCAAAGAGTGTCTTAAAGAGGTAAACCCAGAAAATTTAAATAAGTTATCATGGCCTAACTTAGCATTAGCAACAACTTCATTAGTGTTAGGATCAATAACAGAGCACGTGTCCTTATAAATTTCAACTTTATAATCTTGACATAATCTAGCAATAGAAAGAAGATTGTATTTCAAATCAGGAACATAAAGAACATTATGTAACTTTTCATTTGGAACACTAACATTACCGAATCCTTCAATTTTTTAATTGTGTTTATCAGCTAATTGAATTGGAATATTAGAAGGATTGGGTTGCAAAGAATCAAACACTTCTTTATGAGATGTAACATGTTGAGAAGCTCTAGTATCAATAATCCATTCTAATTGTTTAGAAACATTGTAACTAACAATAAATACATGATGATATAGATGAGAATTTCAATTATTGTTATTGATAGGTTGGTTATATTTTTTATTTTTAAAACAATTATTAACAACATGACCATCTTTGCCACAATAAGTACAATGAGGTTTGAAATTTGAATGATTCCTTTGATTGTTATAGTTCGAATTATTACGGTTGTTATGATGAGTATTGTTTTAGATTAAGATAAAAGTAGGTTTTGAAGGGGCCCCAAAACCCTTTACATCAAAGAGAAAGATAAATCATTAAGCACAACCAGGTTTTAAAAGGACTTGAAACTAGCTAAACAACTAAACCAGGTTTTACAGGGACCTGTGACCAACAAATGTGACTAGAAAAAACAACCATAAAAACTCTGGAACCTGGACAGTCCACAGACTGGAGCAAAGCAACCTACAAAACCACCCAAACTAGTATTCAAAAAACTAGAAATGCATCTAGTTTACCATCACAATAAAACCAGTCAGCAAAAGGGAACATAGGATTTTCCTTTTGATTTGAAGTTTCCCTTTCATGACCGAAGGATGATATCTAAAGGGGGAGCAGAAGACTTAGTCTTTGTCCTTTTAACTGCAATCCAACCATCCTCTAACTTCGTTGCCTCAGCAACCCAATCCTCAAAAGACAAAGACCCATAGAACCTAGGGGATGCAAAAGCCGCAACAAACTCCCTATGAGAATCAAACAACTTTTGGCCCCTAGGAGGAACATCCAAAACAGGGGGAGAGACCAAAACATCCACCTCAACCACTGGCTCGGAATGAATGCTATCCTCAGCCACATAAACCGTAGGAACATCCAAGGAATGTTCCACCAAAGCATCCTCCTCAACCACTGGCTTAGAACGGATGCTAGCCTCAGTCACAAAATTTGAAGGAGCAGCCCAGGACTATTTAACTGTGTAGTGCTCAGAGGAGGCCCTTGACCACCAAGAAGGTGGTTGCCTAGATTTGGATCTCCCAGCAGCAAAACGAGCAGCAATGTGACCCATCAAGAGACAATTCCTGCAACGAAAAGGGATACCCGTTATGATGAGTATTGTTATTATTGTTAGGTTTGGCATTAGATTTATTATTTGAATGATTAGAGTTGTTATTATTATGAATTTGATTATTATGATGATGAGTATTATTATTTGAACCAAAGTTATTATTATTTGAATTCCTAGACATAAATGCATGTTCACTTGATTTAAGAGTACCAAATTGAAATAGCTTAGCTTCTTCCTGTTGCAATAAGTTTTGAAAAATAACATAAGTCAATTGAGCAGTTAAAGTAGGAATTGCAAGCTGAGCATGTATATTTGTTATAAACTGTTGAAACTGTCTAGAAAGACACTTTGAAAGAATAATATGAATTAAATGAATGTCAACTAAGTAATTTTTAATAACATCAAATTTTAATAGAAATTCATCCATGATTTTGAAATCTATATACTTGAGGTCTTCAAGTTGATCCGGCAACTATATTTTGTAGGATTCATCTGCATTAACATAAGTGGTTGGCAGAATTGTCCATCCTTCATGAGCTAACTGTTGTGTCTTATGTTACCAAGATGTGGCATCTATCCTACATCTTCTCATCCTTTTCCTTTTTTCTTTGGATGTGTGGAGGGGGTCCTTACATTGTGGGAGGTCCAATGGTGTACTGATGAAAGCTTGTAGAAATTTTTTCATAGGGACAGATCATTGTATCACCCATATCTTAAAAATCCATGGACAATAATCCCACTATATGTATCATGGAAAATCTGGAAGGAGAAAAATAACAAAATATTCACAGACAAATCCACTACAACTTTGGTGGTAGTCTAGAAGGTTATTAGAATCTTAAAAGAATGTAGTGTGATCTAGCAATGGAAGCCCCCTCGAATCCCATAGGAAGACTTGATATGAATTGGGCATCTACTTGGGACTTAGGCCTAATGGTGGCACAATTTGATAACTCCAAAACTTTGACTAGGTAGAGAAAAGTGCCTCCCCCCCCCCCCCCCCCACACCCCCCACACCAAGAGACATGAATAAAACTTAATTTTGATGGATCATCCATGGTAGGAAGCACTACTGTTGGGGGTGTCTCTTGTAATTGTATGGGGGAACTGTTAGTTGCATATACTGGGAATTGTGGAGAGGGTTCAACCAATGAAGCAGAAGCCCTAACTCTTTTGTGGGGAATGAGAATTGTGAGACTAAGAGGAATGAATAGGTTAGCAATTATAGGGGATTCTATTGGAATACTTTAGAATAATTGAAAGGGCAGGGGGTGAATCAGTTATCCAAGGTCCAAATGTATAAATAAAACTTTTCACAGCTTAGTGAACCCATAAAATATTTATATTCATGCATGCATCCATAAGATTATGCAATCACTTAAAATGTCTAGGTTACTATCAAATCAACTAGTAGAAATGTAAAGCATGAAAGATAAAAAATTTGTCAACACACTTGAAACAATAATTTACGTGGAAACCCAATTTGGGAAAAACCACCAGTAACATGCTACTCTTTTCACTCTTCTAAAGTGATGCCCTGTGAAAGGCCAACCCTGTTAAAGGTTACAATACACACTGTTAAATGTGACCCTGTTAAAGGATTTCAATCACCCTGTTAGGAGTGAGCCTTGTTAGAGGACTTTAGACCATTCACTTGCAATGTCACCCAGTTAAAAGATTTACAAATGACTCTTAGGTCAACCTTAATCTAAAGGATTTACCCTAGACTAATACAATTTTTAGAGAGTAACAATAAGGCTTTGATCTGATACAACTTACAACTTCATTTGTAGATTACAGATCTTTGTTCAATCCTTAATTTTTCTTTGCCTTCATACTTTGCACCTCTGATAACTTTTTCACCCTTCAAGCATTCATCTCCTTAAGCCTTCTTTCTTAACATGCCATTGTAGACTCTTCTCTTAGGTCACTTGATGAAACAAAACCCTTGACTCCTTGTCTCCCTTAGGTTCTTGCACATGAGAACCTTGCTTCATGACCAACCATTCCTATAAATAAGAAATTAAGATATTTTTCCACTCGTTCTCCATCATCCAAATCTCATTATCAACTCAAGTGATTATGGAATGTGAGTTTACTTCTCATAATGTCGCACGAATCATCACAATAGGTGGCATGCCTCTAAGAATTTGTGTGGGCAGCAAGACTAGTGGATTTCATTTCATAAAGTTATATTTTGGAAAGATTGTGTGAGGATTATCTTTTATGATCTTGTTTCCATAAGCCTTAATTATTTCTTAAAAAGAATGAAAGGACTGGATTTGTCAAGATATAAAAAACTGATAAAGAAAGTTGACAAAGACACTTTAATCAAACCCCATTCCAACTACAGTTGGTGATGGGTGATTATAGAAGGAAAAGCACTAATCACATGTGCTGCTAAGGGAGATTTTTTAGTTTTTGGGAATCCTTGCAATCTTATGATGGGTTTTTTTTGCCTTAACATTCTCATCATGGGTGCAATTTATTTAACCTATTGTGACTGTGAAACCTACAACAAGGAGATGTCAGAAAAATATGAAGAGTTGGTGGTTGATTTGCGTGGAGAAATGGATGCTAGTGACCACATTGAACCTGTGGCAATTGAGGCTTGCATATGTAAGAGTGAAGTTGTGATGTTCTATCTTCACGAAGGTGGTCTATTGTTGTTTATGGAAGAAATGGAAAAACATGACGAGCATGTCTTGATGCAATTCTTCAACTAGTGGAATGAGAAGAAAGTGAACATCGATGGGATGGCACTCAAAATCAAGGAATAGGTTATTGCTATAGTTGGAGGGATTTCCCTAGGGGCCGAGAATTGGCACAAGAAGGCCAGAGTGAATGATGAGACCAGTTTGAGGAAGTTCTTCATATTTAATGAGGAGCTAGTTCGAATGTATGGTGGGTTTTCCAAAGAGGATCTATTGAAGCCCTGGGATATGATTTTTTATGCCATAATGAGGTATATTATCCTTGAATATCAATTCTAAGTACTATATTACTAGTGGATTTCCCCATTCTCAACCATTTTAGAAACCTAGATCAAATTTCTTTTCCATATTTTGTTTTGAGTTCCATGGAAGATAGTGTCTATAAGGCTAGGAAAAAGAATGAGGAGGGTAAGCCCTTTTATCTCATACACTAGGGTTTTATGAATAAACTTTACAACTACCACCTTGCCTTAAACCCACCACTGTTGGTCAACCCACTAGCTACTGTCATCCCCCAAATATTCATGGACCCTAGCCTTGGATCAAGCCATAAAAAAATCATGAAAAACCCTACCTCTGAGGTAAAAATAAGCCTCATTGATTTGGATACAAACACAAGGAGGACAAACAGAATTCTCAGAGAACAAGTAAATGACTCTAATTGGAGAAATTTAAGTCCCCCCCCTCCAAATAGGAATTTTTCTCTGAGTCTACCAAGAGTGAGAAAAAACCCACCAAGAGGAAGAGGCCACACTAGGACATTGGAAAGAAGCCTATACCCAACCCTCCTAGTCCCTCACATATCTTAGATACCCTTGAAGTTGTCTCATCCCTGACTAGAAGTGGGGGGAGGACATCACCTCCCCCATGAAAGGCACTCCCAAAGGTGGGGGAAAAAAAGGAAGCATAGTCATGACTAGATCCAAAGTAAGGCTCAGCTATATAGGCTATAGAATTCAATGAAGGAGATGGTGGACAATCACATTGGCATTTGCCCAAAATTTGACACCCTGGCTAAATTCTCCATGAAAGTTATGCATTCAAAAACCACCACTATTTATTTCCTATAGGTAAATAAGGACACGAAGGATTTGGTCAAGGAGATCAAAACTACCCACTCCATTTATGGCTTCCTGGTGGAGGATTAGCTAAAGACACTCCTGGGAAAACTTGTTAAAGAGGAGGTGGTGGACGTGAACATGGATGAGCCTGAGGAGAAGGAGAATGAGGAACCATAAAAGAATGAGGGCATCTAGCCTTGTTTATGTTTTTCTTTTTTTTTTAATGTTTTCAATCACTCTGAACTTGGTTCCCTACGAGGTTTTATTATATATTTATATGATTAAGTGTTGGCCTGATAGCAGTAATATGTTCCATGGCTATTGGAATGCTTTTCCATTTATTTTTTCTAATTAGTAACAAGACTGATGATAACGATTGTTCTATTTTGGAACTTATATGGCTTTTGAAGTATAAAACTGGTATCAGTTAGATAATTGGGAGGTAACCTTCAACTGATCCTTCATCCTTTTTATACTTCGGGGACAACCCCCATCCTTTTGCTTGCTATCTAATACTTCAAAATATTATTAGAAAAAATGATTGAAAATAAATAATGATAAATATATCTATATTTTTAAAGTAGTTTCATATATAATTTCATATTATTTTCTAAATTTTAAACAATCCTATCAAATTTTGGCAGAAACTTAGTTGCTATGCAACCTCATTTTATAAGAAGTCATAGATATTTTTAATTTTTTAATTTTTAAAAATACATATACATATAAATCTTAATGTGGTTGGTTAAATTATTGCAAGTAATATTTCTTTTTAATTATAAAAAGAATTTTCAATGTGTACAAAAGTGAGGGAAAATTATTATCTCAAGAATATACCTGAAATATGTCTATTTCATATATAAGGATGGACTCTTTTCAAGTATTATTTTAAATGGTTGTTGATTCAAGGAATCAACTAGGGTGTAAAGTGCTTGGCCACATTAAGCTTCAATCACTAAAAATTTATTTAATCAAAATATAGTATATGGTCTTCTACCAATGAGAACAAAGAAGTACTTTGTAAAGCTTGTGGTGTGGTTAAACAAAACCTTGAGGATTTTTTTTGAAAGCCTTCAAGAAGTTAAAATTTGTTCGTTATGATGTTTGAGGACCTCTGAAGATAATCTCTATAGGAAAATCTTGATATTTCATAGCATTCATTTATGAATTCACTCAAAAGATTTGGATTTGTATTTTAAAGAATAAATTTGAACCATTAGATAGTTGCAAAGCTTTTGTACTTTAGTTGGAGAATCAAAGTGATCAAAGATTTTAAATTCCAAGTTTAGATGATGGGAGGAATATACATAAGATGAATTTGTCATTATTGTACAAAGAAAAATGAATTAAGAGGCAATACTTAGCTTCATATAAGGGTTGATGTAGTTTGTTTTCTTTTTTTTGCCTTCCAATAATGTTGTTTTTGTCAATTTTTCTTAGTATTGTTGATTAGAGAAATCAGTTATGGTGTAAAATATTTGGCCATATTAAGCTTCAATCACTAAAGAAAATGTTTAATCAAAATATACTATATAGTCTTCTAACAATCACAACAAAGTATTTTTTTCAAACTTGTGTTGTGGTTAAATAGCATAGAGAAAAATATTAACTTGGAAAAGCTTGGAGAGCCTCCACTAAGTTAAAAATTCATTCATTTTGATGTTTGTGGACCTATAAAGATGATGTCTATAAGATATTTTTCATATTTCATAACATTCATTGATGAAATCACATACAAGATTTGATTTTATATTTCAAAGAATAAATTTCAACCAATAGATAGTTGCAAGGTTTTTGTATATTAATTAGAGAATTAAATTGATAAAAGATTTTAAATTCTAAGATTAGATGATGGAGAGAAATAAATCTAGAATGAATTTGTCATTTTTTTCCAAAGAACAAAGATTTAAGAAGAAATTCTTAATTTCATATAAGGATTGATGTAGTTTTCTTCCCTTTTTTTAGGTCCTCAGTCATGTCCTTTTGGTCATTCTTCTTTGTACTTCTTATTATATTATATTTAATTAAATGGGGTGAGCTTCAATCTTATAGAAATCTGAATAAAATTATTAAAATTTAAATTGAAGAAAAAGCTAATACAAAACAGTAAAAAATCATTACAAAAATAGTAAAACATACCAAAAATTCTAAAGAAGATCTTATGATATTGTTATCATTATTCAATGTGTAGTTTTTAAGTTAAATTCATTGATCTATATATCTTTGTTGTTCACAAATATACTCCAATACAATTTTAAGTTGATTTCAACTTGAGCAAAAATAATACCGTTTAGAAAAGCAAGGAAAACCTACCCCATTTATTTTCAAGAAGGGGACATGACATTTGAACCATAGATTTTTGTCTTGTATTTATACCAGCGAGCACATGCTAAGAAATAGCCAAAATTCAAGACCCCCATTACGCAGAGAAGAGCGTAAAAGCAATCAAGACGACCTTGGTTTATGTTATTTGCAAGCCAATCACTATTTTTATGAATGATACTGATCAACAGACTACTCAAGTAGTATCCCGCTGCTGAGTCCTGCAGCCTCCAAAGCTGTAGCTGTGCTTTGTACTGTTTTTGGAAATTCTGCATAAAAGAAATCAATTTTCCCTACACTCAAAAATGCTTCCGCCAACCCCATTATCACATGTTGAGGAACCAACCACAACGCTGATATTTCTTCTGCATTGAGACGCTTTTTCTCAACAATGGCAGCAACACCCATTCCTAGTGTACCAATAACCATTCCTGCCCCTATTCTTCTCAGTTGTGTTATTGTTATGCCCTTTCTCTCTGCTAAACGAACCACCACTTTGTCATAGACGGACAAGGTTATTGTAGAGGCCAAAAGATTGAAGACAATGTAAGAAGCCGCTGGTATTTGGAAATGGGAACCCAAATGCCTGTCCATTTTCAGTGCCTGCAACACTGAAAATGTGCTCTGCTGGGAATACAGAATGGCAGGGATGACTGTACAGGACCATATTATCAACGTTTTTATGATGGATTTAAGTTGTTCCACTTGGTCAACTGTGGAGAGTCTCCATGGGTTCTGGTCTATTTGTCCATCTGAGGAAAAGTCCTCTGGTATTTTAATGGCTGCTTTGTTGAGAAACCTGTTAGCAATTTGTAGGCTGTTATAAGTGAATCTCTTTCCATTAATATTCAATATTTTCCAACTACAAAAGAAGCAGAATAAATAAAATATTTTTTATAATCTATATTATCTGTTAATAAATCAAATCATGATTAAGTATTATCATTTATTGTGATAAATTATTATTATTAGTTAAACTTGAATAGATTTCAATTAACACCTCTTATATCAATTTAAGATTGTATTATAGATTTTACTTTAACTATTAATTAAATTTTAAATATTAAATTGTATTGTTAAATTATTATTATTTATTTTTATTAAATTGCTAAATAATACAACAATACATAATATAATAAACCCAAGTCATGACAGTTTGAAGACTAAGAGCTCTGCGATAATAAAAATTAACCAAAATTCTAGAATACAACAAAATGAGTAATATATTCACAAACCTACAACTATCGCTATATATAGCCTTTAGAACTTTAACATAATCAAAACACCTATTACTGAGTGTCTCTAACCATTGGTAATCTTGCAAAGGACAGTTGTCTTGCAGGACCGTCGCTATGCTCTGCCAATTCTCAATTTATTGCTAACATACTTTTTAATTGTATTGTTCTCTTTGCTGTAACCTGGTTTACAGAAACCATTTGAACATTTAAGAATTAGAATCCTTATCATCATCAATTTTTATTTAATTGAAAAATGTTGAGCTGATAACCATGAATATACATGCATGGCCCATACATTGAACTTCAACAATGGATAAAATAAGATGCCTTTGTTCAAAATTGACTCCTATCTTATTGTCTCTAAGCCTTCTATTAGTTTTAGGGTAAGGATATTTGGGGTTTGAAGAATTGCATACTTTAATAGGAACGTGCTTGACTTTTTTCGTTACCTATCTTGGATTGTATATTTATAAAAAAAAATTAAATATAAGATTATCTTAAAGTTTACACGGGACTAATGGGTCAAAATCGAGATTAATTATTAACAAAGTTCAGTAGATTTAAATTTAAGACTAATCTTTTACAAAATAGAGGCCAGAGAAAAATACCTGAGCTGATGTGTAAGGGGAAGCCCTGACTCAATTTTTTCTCCCTAGTATAACTCCTCTTCATTGGATGGCAATGGCAAATGCCTTTTTCTCAGGCAGGCTACTATAACTTGGGCAAGCCCTGTAAAGGGGCTGCCCTCTGGAAGGACATGATTGTACAACTTTGTCCCACAGAAGAAAAATATCATTGATATTCCTGTCAGCAGCACACACAGCCCAAACCCTAATGCCCAGCTTACACTGGATTGAATGTACACAATTAGAGTGGAGGCTAAAACGATTGAAACAAACAGAACACAATAATACCAGTTGAAGTAACTCTGAATCTGTCTCATTCCTTTCGCACTACCCTTTTCAAACTGATCTGCTCCAAAAGTCCCTGAATTGTATCTTATCCCTGCCGATGCTGCAATTGTTAAGGCAAAATACAGATACAGAACTGCATACTGGTTCTTCGTGGGCGCAATGCATGTTCCCAAAGCTTGTAATTGGGGCCCACATGGAGGTGGTCTCAAGGAGCCTATAATGGCCGTTAGCATTAGAATGATCATTGCCTGAAACAAAACACACACCCAATAACTCACAAACTCGGAAGAAAAGAAAAAACTGGTCATGTGGTACAATCCTGAAGTTAAATCCAGTTCAATTTCCATGCTCAAAAAAAATAACAATATTGTATTAGAGTTGAAAGATATTTGGAAGTTTGTTTCAATATAAATTCTCGGTATGTTGAAATGTCTGAGATAAAATTATATACGTGACTTGAGAAACAAAACAATCATTCGAATTGGATATAAACCCTAAAAAACTTATAGGTGGTAAAATTAAAGCCATTGATGCTGTTGAAAAGTAGTATGTAGATAAAATATCAAGTATGTTCATGGGCAATTATAGATCAGAGTGTAACAAATAAAAGCTCATGGCCATGTAATTAAAATAATGGATTACTTACAGAAAAGGAGAGTAATGAACCAATGGAGATAGCCCAAAAGCGGCCAAGATATGCATCTGCAAGAAATGCCCCAAACAATGGAGAGAGATCATTCCCTCCATTAGAGATATTGATGATATGAGTGGCTTCAATACTTTTTATGTTAAACTCAGTGATCAAATAAACAATCATATTTGCAGCCAGGCCCGTGATTGCTGCCGCAGCACATAGCTCATTTCCTGCATACACTAGTCCAGAGTTAAACACAACAAACAGCAAATATCTCCAAAGCTGAATAATTCTAACATATGATAAAAGAAATTCTGAAGTACCAATAATGAAAGGAAAAGTCTTCCATCCTCCACGTTTCTTCTTCATATTTGCATGAGCAGCTGGGTTCTTCTCTAAATCTTCCTCTACGTTAACAACATCTGTTATAGTTTTTGCAGAAGAAAAGCAATGAAAATGGAGGATAGAATAAATCATCTGGCTAATGCTACGAGTTCTAACATTGCCATCACAGCTCTCCTTTCCATTAACCTCTAAGGAAAGACTGTGGTCTTCAGCCATGTTGGTCTTTTCTCAATCGCTATAGCATTCAGAATATGCATGCATCTCTTTGTATTTCATTTTGGGTTGGACAAAGAATCCCAAAAAGAAAGGAAGCATGAAAATTGTGCAGATTTAATATTGAGAATGTGAACTAGTCAATAGTGGTATGGCCCATCTATCAGACCACATTACTGTTCTGATAACCATGACCAGTATGATCAGATTTCCGAAAACGCAAAATAGTTCTTGAGGTAGTGTCATGGGTAGAGATGAAGTAAAAAGGGGTCATAAAGAGTAAAATAAGGGTCTTCAACTGTCCCACCTATAAAATGTTGTGCTAAAATTTTAGGGGATGGCATTCTCACATCTAGCTTAGGAAAATTGTATTCACCAACTAAGAAAGTTTGGAAGGAAACCCAGCTTAAATAAGTCTTTTTCAGCTACTGAGATTTATTTTGTCCACAACCAACAAGTCCTGGTATGCAGAATATATTGTTCATAAGACTTTTCCTCGCCAACTGACAATCTTGAGAAAAGCGCGGACTTATTTAGGTTTTTGAGAGCAACTAATAATTTTTTAAAGAAATTATATATATTAATCTTCGCCATGGGGTCTCATTAGGTTATCTACAGATAATCAAAGAATCTAAACTTCAAAATTTGCTCACCAATTCACTAGAAAATTATAAAGTAACGTTTGACTATATGCCAATGAAATTAAAAACATAAATGATGTATAGGAAAAAACTTATTATTAAGAAATAGTATTTATGAGTTAATTTTTAATTTTGTGGTTGTTGGATTCGATGCTTTATGGGTGCTTTTTTTTTATGTATTGATTTTGATATATATTTTAGAGTAGTTTTCCTAATGTTATATTATTATTTTTAATTTGTATTTTTAAAAGATGGTCTTCTAACTTATTTAATTTCAAACACATTCAATTTAGACACTTTATACTTTCCATTTCATATCCAAGTTCCTTTTGCATCTCTATTTGATATGTACTCTCATAATTGTTTTTTGCCTACCCTTTTATATCAAATCCAATCATTTGACTATTATTATCCTAGATCTTTGTTGCCCAATTTTCTATTCATTCCTTTTTGCTTTAGGTTTGAGTCAAGCCAAATATGTCAAGTCTTAAGTCTGAGTCTAGAGTACCCATAGGATGACCTCTCTTCTCATCATCCCTTTGAGCTAATCTAATGCGGGAAATCATGTGAGCAATGCACTAGTAAAAAAGTTAGGTGATTAAGTTTTCGAGGGTTTCTTATGTGTTTCTCTAGTGAGAAGAAGGTCTGGATATTTTACTAGTTCATCTTTCTCTATTCTTAATCATGTTGGAGGAAAGGATTCACGTTGGGTTACAATTTTCATGAAGGACATCATAGGTGATCGAGCTCATAATGCAAAGAAAGCAATTTGTACCACAAAAAGTAGTCAAAATCCTTTAGCATCAAAATATAAAGTTAAGCAAATGTGGGTTGTCTACTCTCTAATGTCCTCATTTTAGCAGTTGACCAAGTGTGTGTGCATTAGCCTTGTTCTACATGGTCCCGAGGGCTAACGAAGGGTTTGATGGGATCCTAGAGTGTTTTGGCCTAGTCATTTCCAGTTTGGGCCAAAACGAAGTTGATTTACTCAATTTTAGGCATACTTACTATTTTTAGTAAGTCGACAGGACACAGTGCAGGTCAATTTTGGTGATTGGATTTGATACTCCTCGGTGAGAGCTTTTCGATGAGCTATCACTCGCATTATTCGGAGTCCGATTGCTAATACATTTTAATGCCTGAAGTTTTATTAAAGTAACGTCTAATTTAATTGTAAAATATTAAAGTGTTACTTTAATATTTATTTTATGGGGATGTGTACCCAAGGGAGACATAAGGGGTATTTTAATATATGTTTTATATACTACACATCTTTTATCCCACATTGCCCATATGAGTTGAGCGGACCCTTGGAAATAGAATAAAATGAAGCATTTGTGGCTTCATTAGCCAAGTTGAATATGAGAAGAAATTAGTGTGTGAGTTGCAGCTCCGTTCTTGGCATTTGAGGACGTCTACCCTCTCTTGTAACATTCTAGACGTCATTCCCTTGGGGTTTGGCCTTTGGAATTCTTTGTTATTGGCTTCATTATCAGGCAATTTAGTTGCATTTCCAACTACAGGCAGATTTGGTATTTTGCTCATATCTTCTTCACTACTTTTCTGACGCTTATGCCGCTTTGAGGGAATGATATTACGAAGGTAGTGGACTGATTGAAGGAAAAAGCATTGTAGAAGCAAGTTCGAAAGCATGGGCTGGAGTATTATGTCAATACTGCTGAAGTAATTAGTGAGTTGATAAATCTGCCATGTATTTGGTTTTATGAATTCTGAAAATAACATTTTATTAGCAATAGTTCATTTCCACTTTGCATATTATTGTAGTTTCTTTCTTTTTTATGTTGTATGATACCAATTCCATGCACAAAACACAACAAACAAATAAACGTTTGATTTCCAGAATTATAAGGGGTTTAAAACATTAAACGGAGAAATAAGAGGTTGAATGCAAACTATTTGAAAAAATTCCTTTTAGCAAATTGGTTTAGTTTTTTGGGACATCCAGGGGTGCCCATTGCAGTGGTATCAGAGATATAAGTCCTGCCATCCTGTGGAGGTCTTATAGGGAATTTGGAACAGCCGGATAGAGGGAAAAGTGTTTGACGAAATGTCAAAACGCTAAAATCAAAAATAAAAAAACACAGGCTAAGCATTTATGTTTGAGCATGTGACACAGGCCTTATAATTTCTGCGATACCAGAGCAAGACAAAATAGGATTTCAGACTTGCAAAGCAAACAGTCTAGTACATCCGTGTAGGGGGGCATTGAATCCAACCATACAGATACAGAGGAGATATTCTTTGATCAGGACAACAATATGGGTGATCAAGATGACAGAAATACAGGATTAGGTGGAGGTGAGAATGCCGGTCCAGATCAGGGGACGTAATGTTCAGACAATTACTAGATACATTAGAGCAGGAGCAGTGTATGCAGCAAGAGCAGAATAGGTGAATGGACATGATGTTGCAGCTCATGGCTAGACAGATGGGAGTCAATATTAATCCAGGTGATGCCAACAACAGAAACAATAACAATGAGGGAAACAATAACAATGGGGGAAACAATAACCATGGAGGCCAAGGCAACAACAATGGTCTTGAGAATAACATTAATGGTAATAATGGACATGGAAATAATGGGAATGAGGCTAATAACTTTAGACACGTTGCACACCCAGTGTGGATTGCGAACTCAAGACCTCTTCTACCCACCTTCCCACCAGAGATCCGGTTCAACCAATAAATGAACCATAGATTACCGAGTTACAGGATTAGTTCAGGAGGGATTGGGAGGCTAGTGGACTAGAGTTTTAGGTGGATATTTCCCTCAGAGATTATATGGACTTGAGGATGAGACACATGCCTAGAGCAAGAGGGAGGAATCAAAACTTTGAGCTAAGAAAGAAAGTTGGAAAAATTTCCTTACCTTATTATGATGCTTCAGGGAAGATGACTGCACGAGCTTGGGTGTAGAAGGTAGATACATACTTGCAGCTAAATCCTATACCTGAGGAGGAGGCTATCAAGTATGTCGCTATGCACTTGGATGGTGTTGCACATGAATGGTGGCGTCATGGCATGGTGACTTTGGGGCATAATTAGATTACATCCTATGAGGAATTCACTGAAACATTGATTGAGAGATTTGACACTAGGGATCCCGAGTTACATTTCAAGGAACTAGCACTGTTAAAATAGTAAGGTTTTGTGGATACTTACATTGCCGAGTTTTTGCGCTTGTCTGTAGTTGTTACTGATATCTCTCCTAGGAGATTGGTGGTGTTATTTTGTGATGGTCTTGCTGATCCATTATGAGGTTGGGTGAAGGGACATGATCCACTCACCTTAGCTAAAGCAACTAAAAAGGAACAAGATTTAGCCCCTTCGATATACAAAGGAAAAAACCATTCAACAGATTCTTCCTACCGCAAGGACAAAGACAAAAAACCATTTCAGAAAGAGTATAGCAAACCCAAAGAAGGATCAAAAGGACTAGACAATGAAACCTTGAATGAACTTCAAAAGAAGAAGCTATGCTTCCATTGTAGAGAGCCTTGGGACTTATCTCATAAATGTTCTCTCAAGGCTAAGGAAAATCAAATGGAGTATTTTTCAGCAGAAGATTCAGAGTTAGAGGGGGGGGATCAGCACTCTGATTCAGATGAGGGTAACACTATAGAGGAGAGCAGCATTCCTAAGGATGATAGATCGTTTGCATGCTTGACAGGGGCCCAAAAGGCAATCACATTTAAGGTCAGGGGTACTATCCAGGGGCAGAAAGTGATATTTCTTATTGACACTAGGGCTACACATAACTTCATAGATGTACAGTTGGTAGCTAGGAGAGGGTTACAGACAGAGGAGCATGATGGGTTTAGAGTCATGGTGGCTAACGGTGATAAATTATTATGCACTCGGAAGATATCTAACCTTCACATCAGGTTTGGAGATGGCTACGATTTGAAGGATGAGTTCTATGTTGTGGACATGGGAGATTATGATGTCATCCTCGGCATGACATGGATGGCTTCACTAGTGGAGTTCACACTCAACCTAGCAAAATTGGAGATGAGATTCCAACATGAGGGCAGAACTGTGGTACTTAGAGGTCTTTCAGATGGAGGTTGCAAAGTAGTGTCCTTGAGGAGAATGCAAAGACTTTTTTGTCATGATGACATAGAGTGGGCTGCAGAGTGCTACATTATGCCAACTTCACCAGAGCCACAAGAAAAGAGTCATCCTCCAGAAGATACTTGATAGACACGCTAAAGTATTTAGCGATATTCCTCATGGGGTTCCTCTTGACAGAGGGATGGAACATGTTATTGAGCTCGAGGAGGGAGCCAAACCAGTTATGATTACTCCCTATCGTCATCCTAAGAAACACAGGGATGAGATAGAGAAGGCGATTAAGGATTTGTTGGAGATGGGGCATATTAGGCCCAGTAAGAGCCCCTTTGCTTCAGCAGTAGTATTGGTAAAGAAGAAGGATGGGACGATGTGCATGTGCATCGATTACAGGGCACTGAATAAGAAAACAATTAAAAACAGGTATCCCATTCCTAGGGTTGATGAGCTGATTAATGAGTTGCATTGGGCATGCTTCTTCACCAAAATTGATTTGCGATCCGGATACCATCAGATTAGGATGAGAGCAAAGGACATTGAGAAAATAGCCTTTCGATGTCACTATGGCCACTTTGAGTTCATGGTTATGCCATTTGGTCTAACCAATGCACCCGCTACATTTCAAAGTTGTATGAACTAGGTATTCAGGAAGTAGCTGAGGAGATTTGTCTTGATCTTCTTTGATGACATCTTGGTCTTAAGTAAGACCTGGGAGGAGCACTTACATCATCTGGAGGATGTGTTATCTATTCTGGAGAGAGAGTCATTGTATGCTAAGGAATCTAAATGTGAGTTTGGCATGACTGGACTCCTTTACCTTGGGCATATCATTAGTGCAGATGGCGTTCGGGTTGATCCTGAAAAGATTAGAGCTATTGTAGAGTGGCCTACTCCCACAAACCTTACACAGCTTAAGGGATTCTCACAGATTGCTACACCCTTGACAAATCTTACCAGGAAAGGAGCCTTCGTGTGGGCAAGGGCAGCACAGAGGTGTTTTGAGCATTTCAAGTAGGTAATGTCTTCATGTCTAGTTCTAGCTCTACCAGATTTCATGAAGCCTTTTGAGCTTCATTGTGATGCATCAGGTGATGGGATTAGAGTAGTATTGATGAAGGAGAAGCATCCCATTGCATTCAAGAGTAGGAAGCTCCAGGGAGTTTAAAAGAGTTATTCTGTCTATGACTAGGAGATGTTGGCCATAATGCATGCATTGGCCAAATTTTGATCATATTTGGTAGGTGGACGTTTTGTGATCAAGACTGATCACAACAGTATTAAATACTTCATGAGCCAACGTGATCTTAATGATCGGCAACAAAAATGGGTGACTAAATTGCAGGCTTATGACTTTGACATAGAGTTTGTCAAAGGTAAGAAAAATGTGGTGGTTGATGCCTTATCTTGGAGACCTCACTTATGTGTTCTAGTAGAGATTTTAGGAGATTAGAGAGATCAGATTATAGCAGAGTATGTCAGAGATGCTTGGGCTTCTGGATTGATTTTAGGTACCATACATGATGATCACTATGAGGTGATAGATGGATTGATCAGAGTTCAGGATAGGGTTTATTTGATTTCGTCATCACATTTGAGAGAAGCGATACTGAAGGCATTTCATGATGCACCCATAGCTAGACATTCAGGTGTCTTCAAGACCTACAAGCAGATCCTAGAGCAGTTTTCATTGAAAGGGCTCAAGGATGATGTTCAGAGGTATGTCAAGGAGTGTGTGGTTTGTCAATAGAATAAGGGAGAGCACACATTTCTTGCAGGTTTATTATAGCCCTTGCCCATTCCTGATAGGAAATGGGAAAGTATTTCGATGGACTTCATCACTGGTTTACCATGAGTGCAGGGAAGAGATTGCATCTATGTGGTGGTGGACCGCTTGATGAAGTTTTCTCACTTCTTTGCTATTCCATCCACTTACACAGCAGCACAGGTGGCAGATCTTTTCTTTAGAGAGATATTCAAGTTACATGGGCTGCCCAGATTCATTATCAACAATCGAGATAGTAAGTTTATGGGTGTTTTTTGGCAAGAGTTGTTTAGGTTGTATGGTACAGATCTTACACCTAGCACTAGTTATCATCCACAAACAGATGGGCAAACAGAGATTGTGAATAAATGGGTGGAAGGATACTGGAGGAACTATGTAACTGCACAAAAAAAGGCTTGGATCAGATGGTTGCATATGGGAGAGTATTGTTATAACACCACTTATCATATGTCCATCAAGATGACTCCTTTCATGGCACTCTATGGTTATGAAGCACCTAGCTTCATGGATTTAGTTTTGGGGGACAGTAGAGTGCCTAAAGCCAAAAGCTTATTGCAGGATAGTCAGGACATCCTGAAAGTGCTCAAAGAGAATATACAACAGGCCCAGAATCAACAAAAATTGTATGTTGATCAGCACCGAATAGAGCGTAGCTTTGAGGTAGGGGATATGGTTTACTTGAGGCTACAACCATATAGACAGTCATCGCTTAAGAAGAGCGAAGCTAAAAAGTTGAAACCTAGATTTTATGGTCCCTACAGGGTGATTCGCAAAGTGGGCAAAGTTGCCTATGAGCTTGAGCTTCCAGAGGGAAATCGAGTGCACAATGTGTTTCATGTGTCTAGGTTTAAGAAAGCCATTGGTCATAATGTAGTGCCTTTTGCAGATTTACCCCCTTTGGATGAGGAGGGGAAGCTTGTGTTAGTACCCAAGGCTATTCTGGACACCAGAGAGAGGAATCTTAGAAACAAGATAGTGAAGGAGTATTTGGTCAGATGGAGAGACCTGTCGGAGGAAGATTCTACATGGGAGAGTGAGCAGGTTATTCAGCAAGCTAGACTGAGATTGCTTGAGGACAAGCAATTTCAAGGGGGGCAGACTGTAATGTCTCCATTTTAGCAGTTGACCAAGTGTGTGTGCGTTAGCCTTGTTCTACATGGTCCCAAGGGCTAGCGAAGGGTTTAATGGGATCCTAGAGTGTTTTGGCCTAGTCATTTCCAGTTTGGGCCAAAACAAAGTTGATTTACTCAGTTTCAGGCATACTTACTATTTTTAGTAAGTCGGCAGGACACAGTGCAGGTCAATTTTGGTGATTGGATTTGATACTCCTCGGTGAGAGCTTTCTGATGAGCTATCACTCGCATTATTTAGAGTCTGATTGCTAATACATTTTAATACCTAAATTTTTATTAAAGTAATGTCTAATTTAATTGTAAAATATTAAAGTGTTACTTTAATATTTATTTTATGGGGATGTGTACCCAAGGGAAACATAAGGGGTATTTTAATATATGTTTTATATACTACACATCTTTTATCCCACATTGCCCATATGAGTTGAGCGGACCCTTGGAAATAGAATAAAAGGAAGCATTTGTGGCTTCATTAGCTAGGTTGAATATGAGAAGAAATTGGTGTGTGAGTTGCAGCTCCGTTCTTGGCATTTGAGGACATCTATCCTCTCTTGTAACATTCTAGACGTCATTCCCTTGGGGTTTGGCCTTTGGAATTCTTTGTTATTGGCTTCATTACCAGGCAATTTAGTTGCATTTCCAGCTACAGGCAGATTTGGTATTTTGCTCATATCTTCTTTACTACTTTTTCAACGCTTATGTCGCTTTGAGGGAATGATATTACGAAGGTAGTGGACTGATCGAAGTACAAAGCACTGTAGCAGCAAGTTCGAAAGCATGGGCTGGAGTATTATGTCAATACTGCTGAAGTAATTAGTGAGTTGATAAATCTGACATGTATTTGGTTTTATGAATTCTGAAAATAACATTTTATTAGCAGCAGCTCATTTCTACTTTGCATATTATTGTAGTTTTTTTCTTGTTTATGTTGTATGATACCAATTCCATGCACAAAACACAAAAAGCAAATAAATGTTTGATTTTCGGAGTTATAAGGGGTTTAAAACATTAAATGGAGAAATAAGAGGTTGAATGCAAACTGTTTGACAAAATTTCTTTCAGCAAATTGGTTTAGTTTTTTGGGACATCCAGGGGTGCCCATTACATACTCAGTGCATGGATGGTTCAGATTTGATCTTAGCAAGTTATGTGGGCTAGTGAAAAGTTAATTAACAAAAGAATGCACACTATTGGTCAGTTGAAAGGTCAACTGCTTACTTCTCAAGATGGGCCCTCTTTCTTTGGTTTTAAGTGACATAAGATCAAGCATCTTCCTAATCGTCAATCAGAAAAGGATCAACACTGGTCATATTCTCACATTTTGTAAGTATCTAGAATTTAACCAAAGCAAGAAAATACAGTGCTAACACATGTACACAAAGGGACCCACAAGGGAAATCATTTTTATTTAGCTATGATTAGTAAAGGTAACTATGATCAATGGTGAAGTAGTGAATAAGAAGAAATTGCATGATCATTGGTGGTTAGAAGTAACCTAGAGTTAAGGCAGCAACTACTTAGTTGCACTATCGCAAGGTTTAATGGTTCAGTTAAGGAAAGGAAGCAAAGTTGTAAAATAATAGAGTTAAGCCTTTTCACATGATCGTAGTCAAAGAAAATGTTAAGGGATAAACCGCAATAAAAGTACAAAAGACAATAAAAGTTAAGGTGCACAATTTTTGCAAGGTTGCTAGCTAAGAAGCATTAAATATATTTTAAGTTGCAACCTGGTTCGCAAGGTCACATGATAGAAGGCATTGAAGCTATTTCAAGTTGCAAAGCCGCGAATGCCAAAAATTGCATGGTCACAAGTAGTTGAAGATTACCTGAGGTTAATGTCAAAATGGAGTGAAAGTATGTGTTTGCATGGTTGTAGGTGGTT
This sequence comes from Cupressus sempervirens, assembly GCA_028749045.1. Taxonomy (NCBI): domain Eukaryota; kingdom Viridiplantae; phylum Streptophyta; class Pinopsida; order Cupressales; family Cupressaceae; genus Cupressus; species Cupressus sempervirens. The sequence continues at coordinate 259,959,897 of CM053791.1, read as the reverse complement.
AAATGCAACCTTGAGTCAACATAGTGTTGGTTAACAGTTTGTCATCCTATTAGTTTTTATAACCTGACTCTAATGCCCAATTTTTGAAAAGACAAAGGATGTTTACCAACAAATGTGTTAGTGTATGTATTCTATCACTGCCCTATGAATGATTAGGTATAGCTCCCTATGATTTGCAGTTAATATATTTTTATGAGATCAGAAGTTTTGACATTATAAGCTCTTGACCTAAGAGCAATAAAGGATAACCAAATTGTTTGTAGGCACAAACAATTCAAGCAAGATGGATTTGAATAACCTATCACACTCAATGGAATGATTGTACTAGATTATCTTGATATTTCTAACCTAACTGCAAATTATCCATCTAAATGCAGAAGATGAATGAAGACATATGCAATGAGGGAAAATGGAATTGCTTTCACTATCAGCCTTGAATGAAATGGAATTCAACCAATAAATAATAGATTCATACACATTTATCTTTTATTTCCCAATGAAACTATCTAACGTGTTATGAAACTAACAAGAGAAGAAACAAAACCATATATGAAGAAAGTAAATGAAATCACTATATTGCAAACATCAAAGTGAAATGGAATTCATCTAATTATTTACAGAATCATACATGATTGTCTATCAACTCTTAATACAAAACTACTCTATGCATGGGGCCACAAAACATGACAGAAAAATAGGGTAAATGGAATTACAGACCAATTCACCATCAATTTTGTTGACCTTTGTATTGTCAAATGAGATTACATTTATAGTTTTCTATCATCTCTCAGTTCAATAGAGAAACAATTACAAAATAGAAAAGAAAATAAAATATGAAATCATCCAATGATATGAACATGTGGCATCTTTTCTATCAATGATTCTAAATCCATAGTAATTTTGAAAACACATGATGACTATTCAACTTCATGCCATCTCTAGAATCCTATAGAAAAACCCTCATTTTCTTCATATTCTTCTATTTGGTCCCAAGTCTGTATAATTCATATTATAATGGTCACTACAACTTTGAATTTCCATCATTGATCTCAAATCAATGGTCAAGATTAAATCATTATAAACCTCTTTGTTTCTTCCTTTGCACTTTCCTCTATGGGTCCCTCTATTTACATGCATCAAATTGGCATTTTCCCATATTAGTTATCTTTCATGCATCTCTAAAAAGTGGGCAAGTGAGTGTCATTGATCATTTGAAATCTAATAGCTGAACAATATCTCTCTTTTCATGCTACATCTTCACTATAGTTTCAAGCCTTAACATTTCTTTTAACTATGACGTAGTAATGGCTCAAATCACTAACTATGTCACAACTTCATGACCTTGACCTAGGTCTAACTTTAATCACTTGTGAATATGTGACAAGTGTTGATCTTAATGATATGACGGCTAAGATTAGAAAACCCTAACCCAGATTCTACTCTACATTGTGGGTCCATCTGTTCCAAGTGTCACATGCTCACTTTTGCACATTTTCTAAACTTCTCGCATCTTTGAAATGTGGGAATATGCCAAATGTAGATCTACTAAGATCCAACAACTGAGGAGATATAACATTAAATACTTTCTTTCCAATCTTAAAACATCAATCGTCTATATGAATTTTATCCGATGGCCAAGGTTCTATTAAAAGAAATTGACTTATCAAATGACCAATGGCATGCATTCCTTTTTTTGATTGACTTTTCCACTCATCCATGTAGGCTACTGATACAAAAATGATTTCTCTACACTCTAAAATCAATCACTTGTGATATCTTCCATTAAAATTTGATTATTGTAGATCTTTATCTTTAGAATCTTTCTAAAATTGTAAATGATGAATCATGAGGATTTACAGATCATCTTCTCATCAAGGAGACGCTTATGACTCCACAAAAAAACCTATATCACCTAGCCTTTGACCAATGCAATAATAGCATGATTTTCTACATTAGGTTAACTCAAAGGAATTATGAGAAGAAAGATCATCCTATGATCATTCTAGACTTGGATTCAAGACATCACATTGACTCAATCCTAATCCTAGAAGTTTGAAAATATAGGGGACTAGAACTTGAGCAACATCTAGCTCTATATGGGGATTTAAGCATGATAATTCTTGAAAGAATCCTAGCAATCTCTAGTTTTGTACAAAAGGTGACAACTTGGAAACAAAAAGAATGGGCTAAACTAGGAAAACAACCACAAACTACCTAGGAAAACAAGCAACTAAGCTAAAGCAAATTGCATGATAGGAAAACCTACCTATCTAGCTGCTATGCAGGGGCTACTTGCTTTTTGTTTTACATTTGACACAACTTGAAATCTTTCCCATTATAGGAACATGGCATGGTTTCTCTAGTGGGATATGCCAATTTGAAAGAGTTATTCTGATTTGTCTGTATGATCTAAAAAGGCGCTTTCCACAAAGACTAATACTTAGAATGCATACCTCTTGGCTCATGACTCTTATCCCATAGCAACACCAAATCATCTTCCATGAATTTCTAGGCCTTTCTCTTCTATCAAAAAAATTATTTACCCTTCCTTGATGTTCAATGATCTTATCAACCATCTCTTCCCTTTCTTCTTGCAGTTTGGTAAGGTACAAGATCCTCTTCTCTAATCCATCTTCGAAAACATATTCTTCAATTATAGTCTTTAACTTACATGCAACAAGATCTAAAGGCAATAGAAAATTACCTTCCACTCCATAGACCAATTAAAAAGGAGATACCTAAAGCTCTTTTAGGTGTGGTTTTGTCAGCCCATAAAGCATCATGAATCTTCTTATGCCAAGTTTTATGATTATCTAAGACCAATTTCTTCAAAATATTAATTAGATTCTTATTACTAGATTTAGCCTATCCATTTCTTTGAGGAAAATAATTAGAGGAATGACCAACTTGAATACCATTATCATAGAAAAACTCAATAATTTGTGAGGAAGACAAATAAGATGCATTATCCATTATCAACTTTACAGGAACTCTAAACCCAATCAATATATGCTCTTTGAGAAATTCACATACTAATTCTAATGAGGTCTTCTTCATTGGCTTTGCTTCAACCCATTTACTAAAATAGTCTATGGTAGTTAGTATGTAAGAGTGTCCTTGACTGGAAGGAGGATTGATTGGGCCTATAAAATCTAAACCCCATTGATGAAAGAAGCTTCAATTATCACTAGCCTAAGAGGTAGGGAAGCAAGCTAAGGTTTACCAGCAAACATCTTGCATGTCTCATTGTGAAAAGATGTCAACAATTTTACCTGTTGCTCCTCATCCATACATCTCATAAATGTTCCATCAATTTCTCTCTCATACAAGACATCAACATGAATCACATACTTCAAGGCATTTTTTTTTAGATCTCTTCTTTGCTTGGTAGTCAGTTCATCAGGGCATCCACCATTTGTTAGAAAATAAGCAATGTTTGAGAACCAAGGATCTTAAAGGCTTACCATAATAACTTTTGGAGTATCCTCTTCTTTGAATTTTTTATCTTTTGCTAAGGCTTTATAGAGTGCACTACCTCATACAAGTATGGTTGGCTTAATTTCTATATCATATTCTTGGACATTTTCTATCCAAACTCCTCTATTATTACAACCGACCTCTTGTTGTGTCAAAATACTTTTTATTGTAGGATTTGGCACATATATCACTGAATGAGATTGTAGCATATAAAACCTAAAAAATTTAAGGGCTCTCACCATTGCATATGCATTTTTTTTCATCTACAAGTATCTTAGTTCTTGATTCTTCAATGGTATACTCATGAAAGAAATTGGAGCTTGTGTTCTTTCTTTATTCTCTTGCATCAATATAGCTTATGTAGTATGTTCTAAGGCATAACAATATCTAATGAATTCTTTAGTGTAGTCTGGATGGAAAAGCATAGGAGCTTTTCAAATAGCACCTTTGATATCTTCAAAAGCCTTTCTCCTAGTATCGCTCCATTTGAAAGTTTTATTACCTTTCATCATATCATCTATACATTTAACTATTTTTTAGAAGTCAAGCACAAATCTCCTCAAGAAACTTACCTGGCCAGAGAAGGATTTTACCCCAATTTTATGCAATGGAAAACTTAATTGTTGGATGGCTTTAACTCTATCTAGATCAATCTTCACTTCTTCTTGAGATACAATATGACCAAGCAACTTTTATGCTATCACACAAAGTACTAACTTCTTTGGATTCAGAGAGACACCACGATCTTTACATCTTTGTAACAACCTTTCTAGATCTTTGATATGATCTTTTATCTTCTTAAAAAATACTATCAAATCATCAAGATATATGACGATGATTCTATCCTTAAAATCTCCAAAAGCCAAATTCATGCCACATTGAAAGGTTACACCTCCATTAATTAAGCCAAAAGGCATTCTATTAGAGGTAAAAGTACCCCATGGTGTGGTAAATGCAATTTTGAACTGATCTGCTTCATTTAGCTAAATTTGATTATATCCTAAAAATCCATCTAACATGGACATCATTTTTTATCCTACAATAGTTTGTAAAAGATGATCCATATTAGGGAGAGCAAAATTATCTATGAGTAAGGCTTGATTCAGATTTATGAAATCTACACAAATCCTTATTCCTCCATTATTCTTCCTCACTAGAACAATATTAGAAACTCAAGTGGAATGGTGAATAGGGTATATAATCTTAGCCTGCAAAATTTTGTCAATCTCCTTGAAGATTTCTCCTTCAACTATAGGGTTATAGTTTCTTTGTTTTTACCTAAATGGTCTTTCTTTTGGTTTAAGAGGGATTTCATGTTTGAACTTCCTACCCATGAAGTTTTTAAGGTCTTCATAGCTCCAAGAAAATACATCTTGAAATTCAATGAATAACTTCCTGATTTCTACCATCTCTTATGGTATGCAACACTTTCCTATGTTTATCATTTTTGGGCTGATTTTTGTCCCTATATTAATTCCATCATATTCACCATAGGTTTTTCCTTTCTTATCTTTTTCTTTCTTTATGTATGCATCATGCCTATCAAAAAAAAATTCTAAAGAAATTAGATGAGGTGGAATCTTATTACCTTTCAATTGAATCATATTAGGCTTTGTTTTCTTTTTGTCACCTATAATTGGATCACCATTAGAATTAGTGTTTCCTTTAAAATACAAGCCTTCAAAAGGTTCTTCTCCTTCAATGAATTTTTGTATGTGTTTGTCATCTTCAAAAGCTTGCCATGAATCTTCATTATCAAGGACATTGGGCCTGAATAGAACTTCTACTTTATAAACTTGATCTTTGAAATTAGGATATGGTAAAAGTAAAGATGCAGAAACAACCAAAGAATCAACTCTTGAATTGAATCCCCTTGGTATTGATATAATTGAGAAAGCATCCAAGCTCTCAATTTCATCCCATAATTTATTACGATAGTTTCTTAATCTTGAGTTCTTTATTATATCTTGGTTTTTTACTTGTCTCACCACCAATTGTACATCTCCTTGAGCTTTGAGTATCTTTACTCCTTTTTGTTTTACTATAATGATACCAAGGGGAAGGGCTTCATACTTTGTATTATTGTTCGTATTTTTGAAATCTAACTTGTAAGCCAAGCAAGTCATTTCCCCACTAGGTGATGTCAACACTCCCCCTACACCTAAACCAACATTAGCACAATTGCCATCAAATTCCAAAGTCCACAACTGATCACCTTTGGTTTTCTCTGATTCTTCTGAAATATCAGGGGTAATAGAGAAAAACATATAATTACCAAACCACATTTCATGATATAAGATTTGAGACCTAAGATCATCTCATTTCATAAAAATGAATTTTGCCTTTTCTTCTAGTTTTAACTTCACCTTTTTATCTCCAACTTCGATAGTAGCACAAGACCAATCTAGTTTTATCTCTCCACCCATGTCTTTGTAGAAACTTTTGCTTAGGAGCATTCCATAACTTGCAGGGATGTCTGCTACTAGAATAGTGAGTTTAAGTCTTTTGGAAGAATAGGCAGCAAGCACAACTTGAGAATCTTTTATTTGTCCAAGTAAGGGTACTTGTTTTGAATTTATTGAATAACATCTATCAAAACTCATAGTCAATGGAAGACCTAAGGCATTAGCTATAGAGGAAAGCTTTACATTATCAGAAGCTCCTAAATCTATGATGCAATTACTTAATCTATTCCCATTGATAAAAAAAGAAATATAAAATGGATCTAGTTTTTTATTTGGGTATGTGGCTAAGATAGTAGCTTCTTCTTCTTTAAACAACTTAGGGGGTGTAAAATCTTCATTAGTCAAAGAATTCCCACTAGTGCTAGCTTTATTGTGATGATCAACATTAGTAATAATATTAACATGACCTCGATCTTTATTATTACAATGTTCAACTATTTTTTGCAATTGATCAGGATTAGACTTCAAGTAATCCAGAGGAGATATCTGAATTCTTACTTCTTTATAGTATTGTATTATGTCAAGGAATTAGCTAACTTATTTATGTGCTCCTTTTGTGAAGTTAAAGGTACTATACCATTGTTTTTATCAATTTTTTTTGATGGTGCATTGTTTTTGACAAGGACTAAATTGTTAATCTCATTTCTATTCTTCTAACCTCTAGACATTATTGACAATTGAGGTCCTTCAAGAGTTGCAAAGTAGTCACCATAAGGAGTGTGATCATCCTCACTTTTAGGATATTCAATTGTTTGTTCTTTATTATCCACCATCTGTCTATATCCTAGTCATATCAACACATGTATCTCCATCATGATCTTCTCTTAGGTGAAAGCACACATATTTTATCATTTTGGAGCACCCTCAATTGCTAATCTCTATTGAATAGGTGGTATTTGCAATGCTTTGCCTCCATTTAGATACCTAGAACCTTCTTAATAAGGTTGATGAAAAGAATGAGCAGGCCTATTGATTTATTTCTTCAATGAAATAACTTCATTAGACAATTTTTAAATAATTTTTTATGTGTTAGTTGAAGTATTAGTTGTATTACCCATGGTTCTAGATTGAAGTTCTCTCTTCCACTTACCAAAGGCTATCATGTCATCCTCCATCTCTATAACCTTCTTGAGTTCCTCGTATATTGGATCAATTCTTCCTTTTCCTTTGGCACTCCTAGTATACTTAGAATCCAAGATGTATCAAATATTTTAGAAAATGGTATTTTGAGTTTACCTTAGCCCCTATGATCAAGGAAACTTTACCAGTCTTCAACTTTGAATTAGCTTTCTTCTTTCTAGCAAGTTGAGGTTGTAAAATTGGTATCAAGTTCTTATGGAAAATGCCTAATTTCCACAAGACCTTTCTTGAAACTCAAGTATATGGAATTGGATTGCAAATTAATATGAAGGAAAATTCTTTAGAGTTTTCATCTGAATTTCCCTAGCAGAGTTGCCAAAAATTGTCGGTTAATAGTTTGTCCTCCTATTAGATTTTATAACCTAACTCTTTGATACCCAATGTTTGGAAAGACAAAAGGATGTTTTCCAAAAAATGGGTTACTATATGTATTCTATCACTACCCTCTAAATGATTATGTAACTCCCTATGATTTGCAATGTTGTGCGAGGAATATGTTTTTATGAGATTATAAGTTTTGATATTATAAGCTCTTGACTTGAGAGTAGTAAAGGATAACCAAATTGTTTGTAGGCACAAATTATTCGATCAAGATGGATTTGAATAGTGTATCACACTCAATGGAATGATTGTAGTAGATTATCCTTATATTTCTAACCCTTACTTATATTCTAAATGCAGATTAACCATCTAAATGTAGAAGAGGAATGAAGAGATATGCACATGAGGGAAAATAGAATTGCTTTCACTATCAACTTTGAATGAAATGGAATCCAACCAATAACTAATATATTCGTACACATTTATCTTTCATTTCCCAATGAAACTATCTAACGTGTTATGAAACTAACAAGAGAAGAAACATAACCATATATGAAGAAAGTAATTGAAATTGGAACTATCCTACAAACATCAAAGTGAAGTGGAATTCATTTGATTATTTATAGAATCATACATGGTTTTATTTCTACTCTTAATGCAAAACTACTCTATGCATGGGCCACAAAACATGACAAGTAGATAGGGTAGATGGAATTATAGACCAATTCACCATAAAGTTTACCAAATTTTGTATTGTCAAATGAGATTACATTTATAGTTTTTTTTCATTTCTCAGTTCAATAGAGAAACATGACCAAAAAATAGAAAAATAAATAAAATGTGAAATTATCCAATGATATGAATATGTGGCATCTTTTCTATCAACAATTTTGAATCCATTGTACTTCTAAAAATACACGATGATTGTTCAACTTCATGCCATCTCTGGAATCTTACAGAAAACCATCATTTTCTTCATATTCTGTTGTTTTGCACCAAGTTTGTATAATTCATATTATAATGGTCACTATAGCTTCAAATTTCCATTGTTGATCTCAAATCAACAATCAAGAATAAACCATTATAAACATATTTGTTTCTTTCATGCATCTTAGTTATCTTTCATGCATTTCAAAAAAGTGTGTAAGCAAGTGGCACTGATCTTTTGAAATCTAACGGTTGAACGATATCTCTCTTTTTGTGTTATGTCTTTATCATAGCTTCAAGCTTTAACATTTATTTTAACTAGAAGGTAGTAATGTATCAAATGACTAATTGTGTCACAGCTTCACAACCTTGACCTAGGGTTAACTTTAATCACTTGCAAATATGCGACAAGGATTGATCTTAATGAACTAATGAATGAGATTAGAAAACCCTAACCCATACTCTACTTTTCACCATGGATCCATATGTTCCACATGTCACATGCTCACTTTCATGAATTTGCTAAACTTCTTGCATCTCTGAAAAGTGAGAATATGTTGAACATAGATCTATTGAGATTCGACGGCTGAGGAGATGTAACATTAAATACTTTCTTTCCAATCTTAAAACATCACCCATCGATCTAAATTTTATTCAATGGCCAAGGTTCTATTAAAAGCAACTAACTTTTCAACTAACCAATGGCATACATTCCTTTTTTTGATTGACTTTTCCACTCATCCATGTAGGCTGATAATACAAAATTGATTTCTCTAAACTCTAAACTCGATCACTTGTGATATCATCTATTAAAAAGTAATTATTATAGATCTTTATCTTTAGATTCTTTTTGGAACTGTAAATGATGAATCATTGGGATTTACATATCTTCTTCTCATCAAGGAGATTCTTATGACTCCACACCAAAATCTATATCACCTAGTCTTTGACCACTGCAATAATAGCATGATTTCTAGCATTAGGTTAACTCAAAGGAATGATGACAAGAAAGATCATCCTATGGTCATTCTAGACTCAGACTCAAGGCATTATATTGATCCAATCCTAATCCTAGAAGTTTGAAAATATAGGGAACTAAAACTTGGGCAACACACAATGAAGGCACGATCATGTTAGTGTGTAGTTGTTGCTAAGTCATTGAAATTAGTAAAATGGAGGCATGTCAAGATGCAAAGTGGTGAGTAAGACAAATCACAAGGTTGTAGACTAAAAGGAATTCAAAACATTTTAGACTATGAAACTGCGAAATGAAATAATAATTGTTGGATCACATCATCACATCTAGTAAAAATATCAAATGAAAGAAAGTTGTGAAGAAGCGAAAAGGGAGAAATATGGAAGATTACTAGGTTTTAATCTCGATCATTGATCTAAGATCGATGGCTAGAATTCAAACCTAATGTGATCATTGAAATATGAATTACATAGACTTAGCATCAAACTGAAAAATATGAAGAAAATAAAGGTTTTCACAGGATTCCTGAAGTAGCATGAAGATAAATAGTCACCATGTTTTTTTAGAAGAACTATGGAGTTAGGATCATTAGTGGGAAGATGCCACATCTCCATATCATGTTGCAGATTAGATAGTTTCATATTTTCTCCTTATTTTCTCTCTATTGATTGACTAGTGCTCTATCAGAATTGAGGGATGATAGAAAAATATAAATGTAATTCCTTCTGATAATACAAAGGTTAGAAAAATTGATGGCGAATTGGCTCTATAATTATATTTAACTAATTTTCTTTTCATATTTTGTTGCCCATAGATTAGTTCTGCATTGAGAGTTGAAGGATGATTACATGTGATTCTATGATCACCTCATGGATTCCATTTCACCATGGTATTTACAGTATAAGTAATTCCATTTACTTTTTCACATATGGTTATGCTTCTCCTCTTGTTTATTTCATGGCATGTTAGAAGGAGTTTCATGTGGAATTGAAGAATAAGTGTGGTTGAATATATTAGTAACTTATTGGATTCCATTTCATCCAAGTCTAATAGTTAAAGTAATTCCATTTACCCTCATGTGCATCTCTTCTTCCTTTTCCTCTTTTGCATTTAGATAATTAATCTACACTTAGAATAGGAGTAAGAGTTAGAAAATCTCAAGATAACCTACTACAGTCAGTCCAATGGGTGTGATAGGTTGTCATCATTTATTTTGCCTAAATTGTTTGTACCTACAAGTAGTTTGGTTATTCTTTACTACTCTTAGGTTGAGAGCTTATTCTTCTATAAACTTTTGATCTAAGAAAGATATATTCATTGCACATCATTTCAAGTCCTAAAGGAGTTGTACCTTGTAATTTAGAGGGTATTGATAGAACACATGCACTTATCCATTTTTTGGAAACATCTTTTTGTCTCTCCAAAAAATTGGCTATTAAAAGAGTTAGGTTATAAAATCTAATAGGAGAACAAAATTTTAACCAATAGTTTTTGGTGACTCTACTGGAGATAATTCAACATGAAGAAGCCCTAAATAATTTCTCTCATAATTAGTTTGCACTCTGATTCCATATATATTTGATATGCAAGATAGGTCTTTTGGAAGTGAGGTGTTTGCCATAAGAACCTAACACCAGTTTTACAACCTCAACCTACTAGAAAATTAAAGCCAACTCAAAGTTGAAGATTGGTAAAGTTTCCTTGATCACTAGGGTTAAGGTAAACTCAAAATACCATTTTTTAAGCATTTGATATATCTTGGATCCCAAGTATAGTAGGAGTGCCAAGGAAAGAGGAAGGATTGACCCAATATATGAGGAACTCAAGAAGGCTAACTTTCCTATTCTAGAAGATATTTGCAGAAGAGGCAGCACATGTGCAAGGGAATTTGTAGCTAAACAACTTAAAGAAACTCATTTGTTTATAGTTTTTCCTACTAGAATAAGAAGAATTCAATCTTCTTCTCCTCATGTTGCTAACAATTTTCTACCTTCTACCTTTGATGCTCTATTATTGATTGGTGCAACACTCCCTATTTTTGTTACTTTCCAAATAAACTAGATCATTGTACCAGTAGCTATGGCACTTCCTTAGGGAAATGTAATTGGTCCTCTTGCCCTTAAAGCTAATAATAATTTTCCAAGAGTGCCAAGAAAAAATTTCCCAAGGTTTAATGGTGATGGCACCATCTCCATAGAACAAAATGTAAGTGTTTTTCATAAAGCATGTGGTGTGGTGAATCCTCAAAATACAAATATTAGGTTGTCTTTGGATAACCTTATAGATAATGTTGTCAATTGGTTCCAAGATTTACCTACAGGATGCATCACAGATTGGAATCATATGAAGCAAATATTTGAAGAATGCTATGAAAGTACAAAAGATGCACAAGTGTTGTTGTTGTAATTGGCACAAATAAAGAAAGAACCATTAGTTTTAATGAGGTCATTTCATTGAAGAAAAAAATTAGTAGGCCTGCTCATTCTTTTCATCAACCTTATCAAGAAGGTTCTAGACATCCAAATGGAGGTAATACTTTGCAAATAACACCTGCTCAAGAGAGGTTACCAATTGAAGCTGCTCCAAAGAGATAAAATATGTGTGCTTTTCACCTAAGGGAAAATCATGATGGAAATACATGTGCTGACATGATCAGATATAAGCAGATGGTGGACAATAAAAAAAAATTCAAATATCCTGAAAGTGAAGATGATCATACTCCTTGTGGCGACTCTGAAAACTTTTATTTGGAGTATGAATCAGAATTAAAAAATGGAGGTGATTGGTTTGCAATTGTAGATGGACCTCAATTGATAGTCATGATTAGAAATCAAAGAATGGGAATCAATCCTCTAATACGATGACTACTAAAAATCATGAATCATCAAACAAAGAAGATAAAGACATTGGTATGATACCTTCAACTTCACAAAAAGAGCAAAAAAGTAATTCATCTAATTCCTTTGATATAATAGTATGAATTCTAATGTTGATCATCATAGTAAAGATAGTACTAGTGGAATTCCTCCAACTAATGAAGATATTGTACTTCCTAAGTTTTTTCAAGAAGAAGAGTTTATTGTCTTGGCTACCTCTCCATATCAAAAACCAGATCCTTTTTAAATTTCCTTGTTTATCAATGGAAATAGGTTGAGTAACTATATCATAAACTTAGGGGCTTCTAATAATGTGGTGAATACCTCTGTATCTAAATCCATAGGTCTTCCACTCACTAAAAACTTTGGTTGTTGTTACTCAATGGATGCAAAACAAGTACCCTTGCTTGGATAGATAAAAGATGCTCAAGTTGCCCTTGTTGCCTATCATTCCAAGAGACTTAAACTCACCATTCTAGTGATAGATATCCCTACAAGTTATCAAATTCTCCTAAGTAGAAGTTTTTTCAAGGACATGGAGGGAGAGATAAAAGTAGACTGTTCCTATGCCATTATTCTAGTTGGGAACAAGAAAGAGAAATTAGAACTAGAAGAAAAGGAAAAGTTCACTGTCCTAAAATCAGATGATCCTAAGTCTCAAATTTTATATCAAGAAATGTATATTGGTAACTATATATTATTTTTTTATACCCCTGATATTCAAGAAGAACTAGAGAAAACTAATGGTGAATAGTTGTGGACTTTGGAATTTGATGGAAGTTGTGCTAATGGTGGTTTAGGTGCATGAGTGGTTTTGACATCACCTAGTGGAGAAGTCACTTGTTTGGTATACAATTTAGATTTCAAAAATACTAACAATAGTGTAGAGTATGAAGTCCTTCTCCTTGCTATAATTGCAACAAAACAAAAAGGGGTCAAAATACTCAGAGCTTAAGAAGATGCAAAATTGGTGGTAAGGCAAGTCAAAAACCAATATGCAGTAAAGAACCCAAGATTGGAAAACTATCATAATAAGGTGTGTTATGAAATTGAGAGTTTGGATGCTTTCTCAATTATAGAAATACCAAGGGAATTAAATTCAAGATTTGATTCTTTGGAATTCTCTAGATCTTTACTCCTACCACATCCTAACTTCAAAGATCAAATCTATAAAGTGGAAGTTATATTCAGGCCTAATGTTCTTGATGATGAATATTCTTGGCAAGTGTTTGAGGATGAAAAACACATACACCAATTCACTAAAGGGGGGAACCTTTTGAAAGCTTTCATTTTGGAGGAAGTACTAATTCAAGTAGTGATCTAGTGATAGATGACAAAAGGAAACTTGGGCCAAATATGATCCAATTGAAAGGTAACAAGGTTCCATATCATCTCATTTATTTGGAAAAGTTCTTTGATAAGAATGATGAACACATTAAGAGAGAAAGAGATAAAAAAGGAAAGGCTTGTGGTGAGTATGATGGAATTAATATAGGGACAAAAATCAGTCCACAAATGATAAACATAGGAAAGTATTGCACACAAAAGGAGAGGGTAGACATCAAGAAATTACTCATTGAATATCAAGATGTATTTGCTTGGAGCTATGAAAATTTTAAAAAAATCATAGATGGGAAATTTAAACATAAAATACCCTTAAAGCCAAGAGAACACCATTCGAATAGATTCAAAGGAATTATAACCATATAGTTGAAGGACAAATCCTTAAGGAGATTGACAAAATGTTCCAAGCTAGGATTATATGTCCTATTCATCACTCTACTTGGGTTGCTAACATTGTGCTAGTAAGGAAGAAGAATGGAGAGATAAGGATTTGTGTGGATTTCAAAAATCCAAATCAGACCTCTCTCAAAGACAACTTTGCACTTCCCAACATGGATAATCTCTTGTAGATTGTTGCAGGGTTAGAGATGATGTCTATGTTAGATAGTTTTTTAGGGTATAATTAGGTTCAAGTAGATGAAGCAGATTAGTTCAAAAGTGTATTTACCACATTGTGGGGTACTTTTTCATATAGTAAGATTCCTTTTGGCGTATTTAATGTAGGTGCAATATTTTAGCATAGTATGAATTTGGCTTTTGGTGATTTAAAAGATAGAATCATTTTCATATAACTTGATGATTTGACAGTCTTTTCCAAGAGAAAAGAAGATCATATCAAAGATATTAAACTTGTTGCATGTAAATTGAAGACTATGATTGAAGAGGATGTTTTCAAAGATGGATTAGAAAAAGAATTTTGTACCTCACCAAGTTGTAGGAAGAAAGAGAAGAAATGGTTGACAAAATCATTGAACACCAAAGAAGAGTCAAGAAGTTGTTTGATAAAAGAGCAAGGTGTAGGAAATTTATGAAAGATGATTTGGTCTTGTTGTGGGATAGAAGACATGAACCAAGAGGGATGCACTCCAAGTTTTAATCTTTATGGAAAGGGCCATTTCAAATCATACAAGTAAACCAGAATAACTTTTTTCAAGTTAGCATATCCTACTAGAGAACCCTGCCATGTTCTTATAATGGGTAGGATTTGACGTTGTATCAAATGCAAATATTGAAAGCAACCCCTGCATAGTAGCTAGTTAGGTAGGTTTTTCTTTCATGCAATTTTCTTTAGCTTAGTTGCTTGTTTTCTTAGTTAGTTGTTATTGCTTTGCTAGATTAGTCTATTCTTTATGGTTTCCAAGTTGTCACCTTGTTATGTGGAACTAGAGATTGCTAGGATTCTTTCAAGCATTATCATGTTGTTGCCTAATTTCTAGTTCATTCTATTTTGCTTTAGGTTTGAGTCAAGTCAAATATGTCAATGTATTGAATCTGAGTCTAGAGTTGCCATAGGATGATCTCTCTTCTCATCATCCCTTTGAGATAATCTAATGCGGGAAATCATGAGAGCAATGTACTAGTCAAAAATTTAGGTGATCAAATTTTGGAGGGTTTGTTATGCATTCCTCTGATGAGAAGAAGGTATGGATATTTTACTAGTTCATCTTTCTCTATTCTTAATCATGTTGGATGAAAGGATTCATGTTGGGTTACAGTTTTCATGGAGGACATCATAGGTGATCAAGGTCAGAATGTAGAGAAAGTAATTTGTGCTACAAAAAGCAGTCAAAATCCTTAACCATCAAAATTTAAAGTTAAGTGAATGTGCATCGTTGATTCAGTGCATGGATGGTTCAAATGTGATCTTAGCAAGCTATGTGGGCAAGTTAAAAGTCAACTAACAAAAGAATGCATGTTATTGGTTAGTTTAAAGGTCAACCACTTACTTGTCAAGATGGGCCCTCTTTCTTTGGTTTTAAGTGACATAAGATCAAGCATGTTCCTAACCATAGATCAGACAAGGATTAATGTTGGTCGTATTCCCACATTTTGTAAGTATCTAGAATTTATCCAAAGTGGGAAAATGTGGTGCTAACATGTGTACACAAAGGGACCCATGAGGGAAATCATTTTTGTTTAGCTATGGTTAGTAAAGGTAACTATGATCAATGGTGAAGTAGAAAATAAGAAAAAATTGCATGGTTGCTGATGGTGAGAGGTAACCCAGAGTTAAGGCAGTGATGCAACAACTACTCTAGTCACACTATTGCAAGGGTTAATAGTTTAGTTAAGGAAAGGAAGTGAAGTTTTGAAACAATAGAGTTAAACCTTTTTGTGTGACTATAGTCTGGGAAAATGTTGAGGGATAGACCACAATGAAAGTGTGAAAGTTAATAAAAGTTAAGGTGCACAATTTTTGCAAGGTTGGCAGCTAAGAAGAATTTAGTACATTTTAAGTTGTGACTAGGGAAAGTGATAATATTCAACCTTAAACAGTCATCACAAGGTCACAGGTTAGAATACATTGAAGTTGTTTCAAGTTATGAAGTAGTGAATGCCAAAGATTGTATGGTCATGGGTAGTTGATGGTTACTTGAGGTTAATGTCGTGATGGAACAAAAGTATGTGTTTGCATGGTTACAAGTGGTTAAATGCAACCTTGAGTCAACACAATGAAGGCATAATCATGTTAGGGTGCAGTTGTTACTAACTCACTACAGTTAGTAAAATGGAGACATGTCAACCTATAAAGTGGTGAATAAAAGGAATCTCAAGGTCACAGACTAAAAGAAATTCAAAACATTTTAGGCTATGAAATTGAAAAATGAAAAAAGAATTGTTGGATCACATCAAATAAAGATATTGAATGAAAGAAAGTTGCACAAAAGTGACAAGGGAGAAATAAGGAAGATTACTAGGTCTTAATCTTGATCGTTGATCTAAGATTGATGGCCAAAATTCAAACCTAATGTGATCATTGAAACATGAATTACATAGACTTGGTTCCAAACAATAGAATATGAAGAAAATGAAGATTTTCATAAGATTCCTAAAGAAAGATGAAGATAAAAAATCACCATGTGTTTTCAAAAGTTCTATGGAATCTGGATCATTAATGGGAAGATGCCATGTGTACATATCATGTTGCAAATTAGATATTTTCATATTCTATTCTTATTTTCTTTCTATTGAGTGACTGTGGCTCTACCAGAACTAAGGGATGATAGAATACTATAAATTTAATTTCTTTTGATAATACAAAGGTTGGAAAACTTGATGGCAAATTATCTCATGCAATTCCATTTACCTAATTTTCTTTTCATGTTTTGTTACCCATAGATTAGTTTTGCATTGAGATTTGAAGGACGATTGCAGGTGATTTTATGATCACCTCATGGATTCCATTTCACCATGGTATTTATAGTATAAGTAATTATGTTTACTTTTTTACATATGGTTTTGCTTCTCCTCTTATTTATTTCATGGCATGTTAGAAGTAGTTTCATTGGGAATTAAAGAATAAATGTGGTTGAATCTATTAGTAACTTGTTGGATTCCATTTCATCCAACTCTAATAACTAAAGTGATTCCATTTTCCTTCATGTGTGTCTCTTCTTCCTTTTCCTCTTTTTCATTTAGATAATTAGTTTGCATTTAGAATAGGAGTAGGAGTCATAAAATCTCAAGATAACCTACTATAGTCATTCCATTGGGTGTGATAGGTTGGCTTCATCTATTTTGCCTGAATTGTTTGTGGCTACAAGTAGTTTGGTTAGCCTTTACTACTCTCAAGTTAATATCTTATTTTGTTGTAAACTTTTGATCTAAGAAAGACATATTCATTGCACATCATTACAAGTCTTAAGGGAGTTGTACCTTGTAATTCAGAGGGTAGTGATAGAGCACATACACTAACCCATTTGTTGGCAACATCCTTTTGTCTCTCCAAAGAGTAAAGTTATAAAATATAATAGGAGAACAAATTGTTAACCAAAAATCTCATACAAACCCTTCACAATATCCTTATTTTTTAATAAAGGAAAAAAACTGTAGCATCAAGTTCTCCTTTTAGGACTATAGTTAGGCATATATTTTCTTAGATATTACTAAAGGACTATTGGAAACTTACAATTGGAATAATTGTTGTTTTTCATTGATTTCAAAACTATTGATGAGGCATATTGCTACCTAATCTAAATGGAATATCTATTTGATTGATGAAGAAGACTTATGAAATTGCTCATAAGAATAGCACCTAGAGGAAAGGTTGAGTTATGAAAAGGAAGCTACAATGGATATTTGATTAAATAGACTTTGATAAAGAAAAGTGATTGTTTATATCAAGAAAGTTAAGTTAAGCCAAGCCGAGCAATAGAGTAAATGGAAAAGGAATGATGAGTGATGGTAGTGTCAACCAAGCCACAATTATGCCAAACAAATCTAGTGCTAACCAAACATCAGTATCGATAGAGCAAGCTAGTTGATTCCAAGCCAAAAAAATTTATAGCACTTGAGTATTTAAGTGATAACCGAGTGTCAAAACTTAGTGATTATTGAGTAACATTATTGAAGATGAATTCAGGGAAGTTGTGACTCCTAGCTGACTCAATTGATTTCTTGTGAGATGTAAACCATGTTGAAGCTAAGATTGATTATTTGGATTATTAAATTCAAGGCAAGGATTACATAAATAGCTAATAGATAGATTCTATAGAAGTTTCTAGAGGAAGATCAAGAAGATGGATAGATATAGTGAATTATGTTGAAGCTGATCATAAACCCTAAGATCTACAATGATCATAGAAAATGGTAAAGAAATAATTTCCTATTTAAAGAGGTGTAGAGCTGAATAATGTATGTGTGCAAGTGAATTTATGAAGTGATGCATATATCAGAGACACACAAGTGTGAGAGTGAATGCAAAGCTAAAATACATTGCTTATGTAGATGTTGATGATACTGATAAGTGAAATCTAAGCAAGAAGGTTTAAGTGTTGTTGAAGGGGGGGAAGACTGATTGCTTGAAGGGTTTCCAAGAGAATAAATAACAAAGATGACAATGGAGAACTTATCAATGAATCAACACCTAAACCGAATAGAGATCTAAACTTGCAAAGTGATTTTTAATCACATAGATCAATGCCTATTGTTTCTTTCTAATCATAGTGAACAATTTGTATTGAAATCCTTTTGTAAGAGATTGACCTAAAATTCATTTGAAAGACTTAATAGTATATGTAAATCATTTCACAAGGTGACATTCTAAATCCAAAATCATCAAATTCCTCTGATAAGGCCACTCCTAATAGGGTGATCAAATCCTCTAACCAAGTCACATTGAACAATCTATATTGTAACCTTTAAAAGGGTTGGCTCCTAACAAAGCTCAATTCAAAAGAGTGAAAAATTGGTGACATGTTGCTGGTGGCTTTTCCCAAATTGGGTTTGCACGTAAAAATCATAGTGTCAAATCTATGTTGAATGCTTTATATGTTTTACATTTTATATTCAACAAGGCATGTTATATTTGGAATAGTAAATTTTGTTTACAATAGAGATTGAGTAACGGTAGAGACAGTGTAGCAATAGGATAAGTAGAATAATAATTGTTTTATTGTTTAATTTTTCAAATGGTACTTAAGGACATTAAGTAACTAATTCACCCTCCCCCCACCCTCGTATCAGTTATTCTAAACATTTCTAACAATTGGTATTAGAGCTAAGTGCTTACAATGACAAGTTTGAAGGTACTTAAAAGCTAAAGATCATGACTCACAAGAGAGATGTGCCTAAGCTTAACAAGGAGAACTTTCTTGTAGGGAAAACCTTGATGAGGTTGAATATATCTAGTATCATTGATGTTGCTATCAACTTTGTGGATAATGTGTATGTGAAGGTGACCATTACTCCTCTGACAGCTAAACAACTAAATTAGAAGCAAGGAAAAAACCAAGAAATGTTGGAGATTGTCTCAACCCTTGTTATGCTTAGTTTGATGGCTAAAAGACTGTGACAGTGCAAAGAAAATGTGGGACAAACTAAAGACCATATATCTAGGTGATGATAATGTCTTGAGAGCCAAATCAAAAATCTTGGAAGGTAAATTTGATGACATCAAAATGATGGAAGGTGAGAATATAGTTCAATACTACACAAAAGTTAAAGAAGTTGTTAATTCTATTCAAGGTGCAAATGGAGAAATCAAAGATGAAACAATGATAAGCAAGGTAATAAGGACTCTACTCCCTATTTATGCCATTAGAGTGTCTATAATTCAAGAACTAGAATGTACACTAGGTAACACTTTGATCTTTGAAGGTGTAATTGGTAGACTTACTTCTTTCGAAATGTCTGCATTTAAGTCACAATTTGTCCTTAGCAAAATGAAAGGAAAACATGTGAAGAGTGAGAGTGATAGTCTTAATGATGAGATTCATGAACTTGAAACCTCTATTGAAAAATAATTTGGAAGAGGAAAAGGTAAATACAAAGGTAAACTACCTATTATCTATTTTTCATGCAACAAAGTAGGTCATATTACTGATAGGTGTTCTGACAGAGAATAAGGATGAAAGGAAGGATAGCAAGTACAAAGGAAGAAGACATGACCAAGACTTCAAGAGAAATAAGGATGAAAAAGGTAAGAAATTTTTTTATATTGCTAAAGAAGAAACTAATAATGAATCTAAAAGTGATGATGATGAAGTAGTCTATGTTTCTATGAAAGAAGACTCTGGTGAAGATGAGGAAACTGTATTGATATCATATGTAAAAAAAAGTGACAAATGGATAATTGATAGGGGATGTTCAAATCATATGATTGATGATAAAGAAAAATTTGAGGACATTGGTCCATACAAAGGTGGATGTGTAAAATTTGGTAATGATATTCCATGTGTTATAAAAGGTAAAGGGGCTATTAAACTATCTGATAAGATAAAATGTGACAATGTTTACTGGGTTGAAGGAATTAAATATAACTTGTTCAATGTTTCATAGCTGAACAAATCAAATTGCAAAGTTGAAATTCACAACATGAAGACCAAGATACATGATGTTGATGGTAAGCTAGTTGGAAGTGTTGAACAGATAAGAGGTAACTTGTTCTATCTAGATTTATCAAATGAGACATATTTTTTTGCACAACAATAAGATTTTTGGTTATGGAACAAGAGATTATGTCATGTAAATTTTGACAATCTAGTGGATATAAGTAAAATGTAGAAAGTAACAGTCCATTTCCAAAACTAAAGAAACCTAACAATACCTTGTATAAACAATGTCAACTAGGAAAAATAACCAAGTCTAGTTTTAGGAGAAAAATATATACTTCTAACATGATATTTTGGAATTGGTTCATATTGGCCTATGTGGACCCATTAATGGTCAAAGCTATTTTGGAGAGAAGTATTTCATTCTATTTGTTGATGATTACTCTAGGATGATGACTATGATGTTTCTTAAAGCTAAATCTGATGTTTTTTAGTTATTCAAATGGTATTTAGCCAGAGTTAAAAAATAAATAGGAAAGAATCTAAAGTGCTTGAGATGTAATAGAGGTGGTGAATTAATTTCCAATGAATTCAATACATTCTGTAATTACAGAGGAATCAAAAGATAGATGTTAGTAGTAAGGACCCCTCCTCAGAATGGGATAGTTGAAAGAAGGAATGGATCAATAATGGACTATGCAAGAACATTAATGATGGAGAAGAGTGTATCAAAGAAATATTGGAGAGAAGTTTTTAGTACTATTCTCTATACCTTGAATAGAGTACAAGTCAAGAAATGTACAAATGCTACACCTTTTGAGTTGTGGTATGGATATGCTCCTAATGTAAAATATTTTGAAATCTTTGGAAGTAGATGCTATGTAATGAAAGATAATAGAAATGGAAAAATTGATGCAAAGAGTGAGGAAGGAATATTCCTAGGATATAATTCCACTAAGAGCAAAGCTTATAATTGTTTGAGCTCTAACATTAACAAAGTTGTAGAAAGTGCAAATGTGAAAATTGATGAGTTTGCAAAAAGAAGTGACACTACATGAAAAGAAGAACTTGAAGACTATAGTACATTCATCTATGTGGATTATGATGCTCCAAGAACTCCTAATGAACAAGAAAACCAAGTTGTATTCTCTTAATAGACAGGAAATATTATACAACAAAAACTTGTTGAGTAGTAGAGAGTGGGTGTCGAGAAACAAAATAAAGATGCTAAGTCACAAATAGTTAATGTTGACCATCAAATAGAAAATGTTGAGCATACAAAAGCCAGACTAAAACTTGAACAAGGAAGAGAAAATGAGATTGAGATTAATTTCCAAGATGTACATGTAGAAGGAAAAAGAAGGAAACTACCTATGCTAGAAAATTATGTGAGAAGACATCAAAAACATGATCAAGTCATTGCTGATGTTGAATCAAGTGTTGTGACAAGAAATAGACTCAAAGATGACACATGCTTACTTTATGAATTTGAGCCCAAAATAGTGAAAGATGCTTTAGAGTATGAAGATTGGATTTAGTCAATGAATGAGGAAATTGAATAGACTAAGAAGAGAAATACTTGGACTTTGGTGCCAAGACCTAAAGAAAAAAATTTCATTGGGACAAAGTGGGTTTTCAAAAAAAAACTCAGTGAGAATGGTGAAGTAACAAGAAATAAGGAAAGACTAGTATGCAAGGGTAATGCTCAAGAAGGAGTTAATTATGGAGAAACTTTTTTCTCCTGTGGCAAGACTTGACGGAGTCTAAACTCTACTTGCATATTCAGTCTAAAATAATTTCAAGGTATATCAAATGGATGTCAAATATAATTTTTAAATTTTATACTTGAGGAAGAAGTATACATTGATCAACCTAAAGGAATTGCAGATCCAAACAAGAAAAATATGGTATGTAAATTGTACAAATCCCTTTATGGATTGAAGCAAGACCCAAGAGCATGGTATAAAAAATTGCATAATTATTTGGTAAAGATTGATTTTGAAAGGAAAAATGATAACAACAATCTACATTTAAAGAATGGTAAGAACAATGAAGTATTGTTATCTAAAATATATTTTGATGACATTATATTTGGAGGAACAGAAGCATTATGCAAATCATTTGCTAATGAAATGAAGAAGGAATTTGAAATGTCTATGTTTTGTGAGATTGAATTCTTTGTTGGATTAAAAGTATGCCCAAAAAAAATTTGTATTTTCATTACACAATCAAAATACATCAAGGAGATACTAAAGACTTTTGAAATGGAAGATTCAACACCAGTGAGCACACCTATGTCAATAGGACATAAGCTATCTAAGAATGATGAATCTGTTGATGTAAACCAGACCTTGTACAAATCCATGATTGGAAAATTATAATATGTTGTTCATAGAAAACCAAATATTGCTTTGGCAATTGGGATAGTTTCTAGATTTTTAGAAAATCCTAAAGAGAATCACATGATGGTTGTAAAAAGGATATTGAGATATCTAAAAGGTATAGAAGACTATGGATTGTATTAAAAAAGAAGTAATAAATTTAAACTAAAGGTATTCACTAAATCAGTTAGGGAAGAAAATATTGATGATAGAAAAAGCACTAGTGGAGGTGCATTCTTTCTAGGAAAGAGATTGGTGTCATGGACAAGCAAGAAATAGAATTGTATTTCCCAATCAACAATTGAAGTCGAGTATGTGGTAGTTGTAGTGAACTATTCAAACATTATGTGGATCAAGGAATTACTGAAAGGTATAAAAGAAGATATTATAGATCAATTGGTTATCTATTTTTATAACATAAGTGCTATTAACATTTCAAAGAATCCAATGATGCACACTAAGAAAAAGCATTGCTATCAAGTATCACTACTTGAAGCAATTAGTTCAAGATAAAGAAGTGAAGCTAGAATATGTGAACACCATTGAATAGATTGCTAACATATTCACAAAATCCTTAGCTAAAGATTCTCATGAATATGAGGTAAATTAGGGGTGATTCCCCTAACCAAAGATAC
Source organism: Cupressus sempervirens (assembly GCA_028749045.1). Lineage (NCBI taxonomy): Eukaryota > Viridiplantae > Streptophyta > Pinopsida > Cupressales > Cupressaceae > Cupressus > Cupressus sempervirens. The sequence continues at coordinate 259,936,363 of CM053791.1, read as the reverse complement.
TTAAAGAGGCAAGGTGCATTGCATCAAATGTGATAATAAGAATATCTTACACATTAATGCAATACATTTCTACTTAGGGACATGCCTAAGCTAGATAGTCAAGTACAAGATAATTCTTCTTCCTCCAATGTTTCTAAGTGTGACCAACCTCTATATCCTTGAGTATGTCATCAATACATCATTTAACCATTGTCTTAACTGATCCTTGCACTACATTACAACATCATAACTCAACCTTTCCCTTAGCTTCTCTTGTTACATCTTGTTAATCAAATCCTCTTCATCAATCAACTAAGTGATAGTACTTGGATCTTATAAGCAAATATCATCCCTACATATAGTAGGTTTGACATCAATGACAAAAAAATGATTGAAAACATTCTTTTACAACAATCTTCCTTATTTCCAACAATCTCCCTCTTTAATCTTCAACAATGAGCTTTTCAATCAGATTTTTGACAATCTCCCTCTTTGGCATTGATGGCAAACCAAATTGATCAACCATCAAACTAAACTATTCAACCAAATGCTAGCTAGGTTACAACAGTAAGTCAATTATGCCAAAAAGTAAGTTGTAGCTTCACATATCCTTCTACTATTTTGATTGCTTCATTACATCTTCTCCCTCTTTGTTGTTGCCTCCTTGTTCTTTGTCTTTCTCCCTTTGTATTGCTCATCTTCTACTATTCTGATCAACCTTTGATTATTTCTATCAATTTCTCCCTCTATCTTCATTTGATCAATTTTTCTGCTATCTCTCCCTCTTGATCCTTCTCTTGATCCTTCTCATGTTGATCAGTTTCAAACATCTTCTCCCTCTTTGACAACAATTCCAAAGACATATTAACATCTTAATATGCAAGTGTAGATTTTTTAGTTTCATTCAATGTCTCCCTCTGTCACCTTGCTTGTGACTGATTTAGAACTTCAACACTTCTACTACTTTAGGCATAAATCCCAAAGTAAACATCCTCTGCATCAATATATAAAATCTTTTACAAGCAGCTCATTTGATGCAGGGCATACTTGCTTGTACTTCAAGTAGCCTTGGCTAGGGGTATCACCCCTAAATTACCTCTAAGATACTCAAAAGCATCTGTAGGTAGTGATTTTTTGAAGATATTAGCAATTTTTTCCTTTGAGCTAACATATTCCATCTTCACTTGTTGTCTTCCACCAACTCTCTTACATAGTGATACTTGATTGCAATATGCTTGGTTTTAGCATGCATTATAGGGTTTTTTTATATATTGATAGCACTTGTATTATCACAATAAAGTATCACAGGATCAATTACCTCTTCCTTCATACCTTGCAACAAATGTTTGATCCATACAATATTGGTATAATTTATAGCAGCTGCCACATATTTAGCTTCAGCAGTGGACTATGACATACAACTTTTCTTTTACTCATCCTTGTAATCAACCTTTTTCCCAAGCAAAGTGCTCCTCCACTAGTGCTTTTTCTATCATCAACATCACCTCCCCAATCTTCTTTAGTGTAAGCTCTCAATTCAAACTTCTCATTCCTCTTGTAGTACAAACCAAAGTCATTAGTTCCTTTCAGGTATCTCAGTATTCTCTTCACTGCCATTAAGTGGTTTTCTCTTGGATTTGCAGAAAATCTTGCCACTATTCCAATAGCTAATGCAATGTCTGATTGCCTATGTACAACATATTGCAGCTTTCTAATCATTGACCTATACTATGTCTAATTTACTTTAGTAGATTCATCATTCTTGGATAGCTTATGTCTAGTTGCCATTGGTGTGCTAATTGGTTTTGATTCTTCCAACCCAAATATTTTGAGTGCCTCCTTGATGTATTTAGATTGGGTCACAAATATTCCATGCTTCAATTGATGTACTTGTAATCCAACAAAGAATTTGATTTCTCCAAACATTGACATCTCAAATTCATGCTTCATTTGATTAGCAAAATCTTTGCAAAGAACATCTTTTACTCCAAATATTATGTCATCAACAAAGATTTCTGATATCAAAATGTCTTTATCTTCTTCAATTTTGATGTAAAAGTTTTTGTTGTCATCTGTTCTCTCAAATCCTATTTTCACAAGATATTTTTGTAGTCTCTCAAACCATGCTCTAGGTGCTTGCTTCAATCCATAAAGTGCCTTGTGTATTTTGTAGACCATGTCCTTATTCTTCTCATCTACAAATCCCTATAGTTGTTCTATATAGACTTCCTCTTCCAGTATACCATTTAGAAAATTAGACTTTACATCCATTTGGTACACTTTGAAACCTTTGTATGTAGCATATGCAAGTAATGTTCTCACTCCTTCCATTCTTGCAATAGGGGCAAATGTTTCCCCATAATCTAATCCTTCTTCTTATGCATAGCCTTTGCAAACTAGTTTGGATTTGTTTCTTGTTATCTCACCTTTCTCATCAAGTTTGTTTATAAACACCCATTTGGTACTAATCACATTCTTATCAGCTAGCCTAGGAACTAGAGACCATGTTTTGTTCTTCTCAATCTAATCTATTTCTTCTTCAAAGGCTATATACCAATCATATTCTTCTAGTGCATCTTTCATAGTTTTAGGTTCAACCTTGCTTAGCAGACATGATTCATTCCTCAATCTATTTCTTGTCATTGGTCTAGCATCCTTGTCACCAATGTTTTGATCTATAGGGTGATGTCTTCTCACATACTTGGCTAGTATTGGTTTTGTCCTTCTTTCCATGTTTGATCCTTTAGCTTTAGAGTCATTTTGTTCTTCTTCATCAGGAATTTCAACATTCTTTTCATGTGTACTATTTTCAAAGTCAAAATGTGCATTTTCTACATTTTGTAGCTTAGCTTATAAATGTAGCTCAGCATTCACAGGTTGAGACTCAGTAGATACTGAAGTTTGTTACCAATTCCCAACTTGATTTGCAACGTTGTCTTCAATTATCATTCCTTCATAGAAGTATACAAAGGATCTGTAATCCTCTATTTGCTTTGACTCATCAAATTGAACTTCTGCATGCTCATCAAAATTTACATTTGCACTCTCCACAATTTTGTTAGTGTTAATGTTCAAACACTTATATGCCTTGATTCTGGTGGAATATCCAAGGAATATGTCTTCATCACTTTTAGCATCAAACTTTCCATTTCTAGTATCTTTTAGAATATAGCATTTACAACCAAATACTTTGAAATGTTTAACATTGGGTGAGTGACCATACCACAATTCAAAAGGTGTTGCATTAGTGCCTTTCTTGACTTGAACTCTATTCAGTGTGTAGATTGCAGTGCTTATAGCTTCTCCCCAGTACTTTAGTGCAATATTTTTCTCCATCATCAAGGTTCTAGCATAGTCAATCACTGATCTATTCCTCCTTTCACCAATACCATTCTGTGGTGGAGTTCTTGGTGTTGATGTTTGCCCTTTGATACCTCTGTCATTGCAAAATATTTCAAATTCTCTTGATGTAAACTCACCTCCTTTGTCTGACCTTAGGAATTTTAGGTTCTTTCCTATTTCCTTCTCAACTTTGGCCAAATACCACTTAAACATTTGAAATGCATCAAATTTTTTGTTTAAAAACATAACAGTCATCATCCTGGAATAGTCATCCATGAATAACATTATGTATCTATCTCCTAGTAGCTTTGCACTTCTATTGGACCACATAAGTCTATATGGACTAACTCTAGTACTTCACTAGAAGTATATTTTCTACTTTTGAAACTAGACTTAGTCATCTTTCCTAGTTGATATTGTTTGCACATTATGTTTTTAGGTTTCTTCAACTTGGGAAACCCTTTGACCTTCTTTTTCTTGTTGATACTGATCGGATTATCAAAGTTAACATGAGATAGCCTTTTATGCCATAACCATACATCATCAAGTCTAACAACAAGACATTTTGCATCTTCCATATCTAGGTAAAATAGATTACTCCTAGTTTTTTCATCTTTTCCTATCAGATTTCCATCTATGTCATAGATCTTGGTAATTTTGTTTCCAAATTCAACGTTGCAACCTTCATTGCCTAACTATAATACACTCAACAAGTTGTAGTTTAATCCTTCAACATAGTATGCATTGTCACATGAAATCTTCTCTATGATCTTAATAGAACCTTTTCCTTTGATTTGACATGGAGCATCATTAACAAATCTAACACTATTTCCATCATATTGAGTAAAGGTAATGAAATTTTTTTTTATCTTCTATCATGTGATGTGAGCATCTACTGTCAATGATTCACTTGCCATTTTTGTTCACACAGGTAACCAATGCTATTGTTTCATCTTCATCTTTGGCTGATTCATCCTTCATGGCTACATAGACTACTTCATCATCATTCTCATCAGAATCTTCTTCAACAATGTAGCATCTCTTTCCTTTCTCTTTGTAATCTTTGCTATCATCTTCTCTCTTGTTCCTATGCTTGTTTCCTTCTTTGTAATTCTTCTTCTATGTACATCTTGCAGCAATATGACCTACTTCATTGCAATTGAAACATATGATAGGGAGCTTACCTTTGAATTTACCTTTGCCTCTATGGAATCTCCTAGCTAGTAGTGCTTCTAATTTTTCCACATCTTCCTCATCTATGCTGCTATCATTGGACTCATGTTTTCCTTTTCTTCTCTTTTTGCTTGATGTCTCCTACTCAGTGTCTTTTATTATCATCTTGACCTTGAAAGAAGATTCAAGGTTCTCAGATCCGTAGTTATCAAAATTGGATAGCTCAAATGCAGTAAGTCTTCCCACTATTCCTTCAAAAATTAGTGTGTTCCCTTGTACACACCTTAGCTCTTGAATGGCTGAAACTCTAATAGCATAGATAGGGAGCAAAGTTCTTAAGTATTTTTTGATAGCATTTTCTTCTTCCAATTGACCACCTAGACTTCTTATTGCACTTACCACTTCTTTCATTCTTGCAGCATATTAGGCAACATTTTCACCTTCCTCCATTTTCATGTCATCAAACTTTCCTCTTAGGATTTCTCTCTTTTCTCTTTAGACATTCTGATCTCCTCCATAGATTTTTGAAAAAAAAATTCACATCTTGAATGCAGTATCATAGTCTTTGATGTCATCGTATTCTACATAATTAAGTGCAGAGGCAATCTCTAGCATTGCTTGATTGTGCTCCTTCTTTTTGTTCAAATCATCTGCAGTAAGAGGTCCTATTGGAGTTGCATGTTCTATTCCAATTAAGGTTTGTGCATAGTCACCTATTGATCCAAGGTGCAATTTCATTAGACTCTATCATGTAGAAAAGTTGTCTTTGTTGAGGTTGGGAACTTCTCTCTTGGACATCTTGATCTTCCTACTTCTAGTACCATGAAACTAAATGAGCAGATGGCTCTGATACCAATTGTTAGAAATGTTTTAGAATTACTGAGAAGGGGGGGTGAAATAGTTATTCAAGGTCCAAATGTCCAATTCAAACTTTTCACTAAGTATAGTGAGCCCATTCAACCATTCATTCATCCAAGCTTTAACTTATCTTACCAAAAAGTTATTGTAAATCAACATGCAAGCATAATACATAAGAAATCAACACATAACATAGTGATTTATGTGGAAACCCAATTTGGAAAAAATCACGAATAACATGCTACTCAATTCTCACTCTTCTGAAGTGATGCCCTGTGAAAGGCATACCTTGTTAAAGGCTTACAACGCACTGTCAAATGTGACCTTGTTAGATGATTTAACCACCCTATTAGAAGTGGGCCTAATTAGAGGACTTTAGAACATTCACTTGGAATGTCACCCTATTAAAGGATTTACGAATGGTTGTTAGGCCAACCTAAGTCCATAGGATTTTTACATCTAATACAATTGCTAGAGAGTATTAGAAAATCTTGACCTAACTACAACATACAACTTATCTTGCAGATCTCAGATCACTTCTCAGCTCATAGCCTTGCCTAGCCTTCAATCTCTACAATTCTTCATAGTTTTCCCTCCTTTCAAGCTTAGTCTCCTTGAGTCTCCATGCTTAATGTACTAGTGCAATCAACTATTCATGACCACTCATATAAGTAAAGCCTCTATGCTCTTCCTTCTCCTAGATGTCTTCCCCTTGACACCCTTCTAACCACTTCATAGATTTAGCTCTTTAATAGCAAAAATATTAGCAGTTCTTTGCTTCTTAGTCTATGACTCCTTAAATAGAAGTCTTGAAGTTCCTTTTCCCTCTTGATTCTTCCATTATTTAATTTCAATTCACATGGATTAGGTAGGATTCATTGCATCTAACCCATATTCTATTTCCTCTAGAAACTTCTTGAATAATCCTTTAGAATTCACAGAAAAATGGTTTATATAAGATTTTGTGCCACTAGCTCATCATCCTTATCTTCCAACTCATTCAAAAAATTCAATGTAACTACTATGTTGGCTCAGATTTGGAAAATCTTCATCATTTGAAATAATACAACAGCTTGGCACTATTGAAATACCAGTGCTTGGCACATACTATGTTACTTGGCACCCACTGTGTTTTTCCTGATGCTCATCACCTGAAGTTCATTGATGCCTGGCACCTAATCTTGACTCAGCACCTGAAGGTCACTTAGCACACACTATAATTTTCTATTACTTAGCTCCTATTGAATATTTTCTCAGGTTCAACTAACTTTCTCGGCACCCACTAAAAGATCTTAGTTTAAGCTTTGCAATCAACCTTGTTACAACTTCTTCCTCCAATGTTTCTAAGTGTCACCAACCTCTATATCCTTGAGTATGTCATCAATACATCATTTAACCATTGTCTTAATTGATCCTTGCACTACATTACAACATCATAACTCAACCTTTCCCTTAGCTACTCTTGTTACATCTTGTTGATCAAATCTTCTTCATCAATCAACTAAGTAATAGTACTTGGATATTATAAGCAAATATCATCCCTAAAAATAGCAAGTTTGACATCAATGACAAAATAATGATTGAAAACATTCTTTTACAACAATCTTCCTTCTTTCCAACAATCTCCCTCTTTGATCTTCAATAGTGAGCTTTTCAATCAGATTTCCAACACTTTGTTGCATCTTCCACATCCATTCATCTTCACCTTCTTGATCTAAAATAATTGGTGAATTAAGAACACTACATGCAATTCAAGATATCCTACTATTGTAAGGTGAATTTTTATATATACTTTACATTTCTATAATTCAAAAACTTCAATTCAAGGTTAATTCCTAAGTTGGGGTTTGACTAAGGCAAACCCCCCATCAATAATAAAAACACATTTTATTGTAGGTTTTGGATCTCATATTGGAAAACATGTTATAGATTCAGATACCCTTTTTGGCTTTCTTTGAAATTGAGAAATTGGAATAAGCGTTGGGTGCATTTCTGCAAGGTCACAAAAGGTCACTCTTGAATTCAAGGTTGTGGAGGTTGCCCTTTCTAGTTTAGCCTTGCTAATTCATCCTTTCCAATTTGACCCTATCTAACATCCAAATTATTTATGTGTTTCATAGATCCCACAATTTTTGGTCTAGATTTCAAGAATCAACACTTTCAGAGGTCATTTGACAACCTATTTACTAGTTTGTATTTCAGAAGGTGAGTTTCCTTTCCCTCTCAAATTCAATGCAGGTGAACCCATTTCCTTACCTTTACTCTTACATTGCACATCTACTTAATTTCAATTTATAGATCACATATATTAGGGTTTTAAGGACTTTTGCATTCTTTCTCCAACCCTGTAACCATTAGATATTTGTTTGCATTAGTGCTCCTTTATCACTTGGTTGGAATTAATCCTTTTAGATCTAGTTACTTTAGATTTGGAATTAAAAGGATCAATCTCCTTAACTTCCCTTTGAGGTACAAGGTTAATCAATTATCCTTCAAGTGTGAAGTAGTTGAGACCTATTCTAATTGCTTCACATTTTGCCTTGTGCATTTTGGTGAACCCGATTGTTGATATTTCTACTTTTAATTTTGGTGTTATATTTTCCTTTGCATATTTTTATTTGTTCCTCTAGTTCATTTTGGTGAACTTTCTCATGAAATCTCTTTCTTTTATTTTGGAGTTAGATTTTTTCATCCTATGCAATTAGATTGTTTCATCTCTTCCTTGAGCATCTACATCTAGTCTTGTTTTCATTTAGTATTATTTGGATAGCTCTCTTTTTCATGGATCTTGCAAAATTTAGTGTGTACTTTTAATGCTTTATTGTTCATATACTTATTAGATCTTTCATACATTTCAATGAAATAATAACTAGTTAGATCTTCTTTATTTGTGCTTCTCTTTGCTTTATGTTGCAAAAGTTATTCTCTAAACATCAATCCCATATCTTTAACCTTAAACATCATCCTCCTATCAACTTAGCCTTATCATATGATCATCCTCTTTATGCAAATAAGTGTTAGATTGATATTGTCCCTTTTCCTCACTTATTTCATGACTATAGGGGTGCATTAGTTAAGGGCATTATTATATATTATTTCAATGTCTCCCCCTTTATTGAGCTTTCTTCCACTCATAACTATTCATCTTCTATGGTGTGCTTTATTGATAGGGATGTTCCTTTCATTGATAACGTGACTATTTGGGATGAACCTCCAGATAAGGATGTTGATTATTCTCTTTGTCATGAAAAATCTAGCTTGATGATAAATGCCTTTTCTTTTCAAAATAACAAGATTGATATTCATTCTTCTCCTTACACATATCCTAGTGATATTTTAGAAAAATCAAAAGGTTTTATAAACATTTTTATCAATACAACCTTTCCTTCATTCAACACTCCTAGTAAGGAGGAATCATTAATGAACATCCACAATCCCTATCCTAAGGATTCCTTAGAATAAGAGAATAATGGTGATCTCCTTCATGTTCTCCCTTGTAGTAAAGATTCTATAGAGAAGCAAGATCTTAATCAAGTTAATGTTGCTCAACATATCCTCCTTGTTAAAGGTTAACCTATTCTCACTATTAAAGGTTGTCCTCAAATAATTGTCAAAAAAAATTCTATTGATCCTTTGGATTTTATTGTGGTGTCTCACACCTATCGTACTAGGAATAATCCTCACCCTTATACTTCTCTTAAACCTTATCAGCTTATTATTCCCTCTCCATCTCATCTTTCTTAGAATCGTGGGTTGGATTTTGATTTAGTATTGTAACTATGTAATACCCCTACCTATATTTCTCTTTGGGAACTTCTTCAAATCTCTCCCACTTATCAATTGATGAGCTTAAGGGGCTTTCTAATGAATGGTTCATAAGGCTCAACACTTGGTGAAGGTTTTGAAAATGGTGTTACAAGCTTTGGGTTTAACCATGGAGGACACTCTATAGTTAAGCATGCTTAGGCTAGAGTAGTACTGGGATGGGTGACCTCTCGGGAAGTCCCGGTGCTTCACCCCTGTGAGCATCACCTAGATCCAATGAGTGCTAAGTGTTCCATTTATTCTCTTGAGAGCTGGATTCATGTTGAATCACTACTCATGAAACATGGGTCAATGAGATTGACTCAAAATCACACAGTTAAATCCTGATAGCAATATCACAATTTGACTTGCTATGGAAATTATCTCCTGCTTATCATTTATGATCATACATTAAGATGTGTGTCATAAACTGATTCTTAATCCAAATCTTCACCTTTATAATCTTCTACTAATCAAGAACTTATTTTTCCTAAGCTTATTTTTGCCAAGGTTCTTACTAGACCTAAACATATAATGTAACAAAGTCTATAGCTTATGAATCCTTTATTTTGTATGTATCATCATTATCATGACCACTTTACTAAAGATTGTCAAGATTTTCATTTTAAGATTCAACAACTCATTAATAATATGGCTATTCACATATTTTATTATGATGGTTTTGATTTCAATATGAATTTCTTTAAAAAATATTTAGGTCTCTATTATGTTTCTACATGTTATGTAACATTGTTAGCTTATCTTTTGGCGGCAAAAAGGTGATGAAGCAAAATGCTATACAATGTAGAAACATAGCTTATCCTTGACATTGGCTCTCTCTCTCTCTCTCTCTCTCTCTCTCTCTCTCTCTCTCTCTCTCTCTCTCTCTCTCTCTCTCTCTCTCTCTCTCTCCTTTGCAAACACATATGCTAAGTCGCATCTATGGGTAGCACATAAGAATTTTTTTTCCCATACTAGGTAATGCATCAAAATTGTCTAAATCTCATATATAGGTAACATATTCAAGTATAACATGGAAAAGAGAAATAATACACGTAATAATTTTACAAAAGTCTATTTTGTAGATTGAGACCTCTTTAGAATCAAGTCTCAGACATTTTTAAAATGGATGCTTGATTCAATTCCATAGCCTGATCCGTATTCAAAAATTGGGTGCTTGATTTTTGGGTATAGATCAGGCTACCAAAGCTAATCGTGTGCCCAATTTGCAAAATCATAAAAAATGATTTTTAGATTTTTTTTTCATATTCATTATTGCAAAATTAGAATATTGATTTCAGAGAGATGGGAGCCTAGCTTTAAGAGCCCTACTAACCCCCCTAGCTAATTATTTTCATTATTTCAAGTATGTCTATTTATTTTCTATAATTTTATTTCAGTATTTTCTTTTTTAAAATTTAAAATTAGGTCAATTTTATTGTTTTTGTTCTTCATTATTAATTTTATATTAGTATTTAGATTTGCATTATATTTACTTTAAAATTTTCTTTTAAAAATAAATAAATTTAGTGTATAAAACATAGAATAGGTAAACTATAAGCAAACACATAATTTATCATAAGTCAAACTAATATTGCAAAAACATAAGACTTAGACAAAACATATAAATATTAGTGTTAGGTAAAAAAATAAAAAATAATTTCATTGCACAAAAAACTCTAAAATTTGAAAATTCTAAACTTAGAAAACCAAAAAACATTTTTAAAAAATTGTGTTCATATCTTGTTGTCCTCAAGCTCCTCCATTTCTCTCTTTTCATGCCCATTCATCATTATCAAAAAAGAGATGGAGGAGAGAGAAAGGGAGGAGAAAAAAAAAGGGAGGAGAGAGAAAAGGAGAGGGAGGGAGAGAAAGGGAGGAGAGAGAAAAAAAGAGAGGGAGGGGGAGAAAAAGAGAGGGAGAGAGAGAAAGGGAGGAGAGAGAAAAAAAGAGGGAGGGAGAGAAAGGGAGGGGAGAGAAAGAGAGAGTGAGGAGAGAGAAAGGGAAGAGATAAAAAGAGGGTGCCCCTCTCTATTTTATCTCTCCTCCCTCTCTTTTGCTTCTCTTCCCTTTCTCTCTCCTCACTCTCTTTTTCTCTCCCCTCCCTCTCTTTTTCTCTCACCTCCCTTTCTTTTTTCTCTCTTCTCCCTTTCTCTCTCCTCGCTCTCTTTTTCTCTCTCTCATTTCTTTCTCTTTTCTCTCTCCTCCCTCTCTTTTTATTTCTCCTCCCTTTCCCTCTCCTCCCTCTCTCTTTCTCTCTCTATTCTAGGATCTATATTAGTGATGAACTTCTCATATAAGGATATAGAAATGAATAAATTCACTTTTCATAACCATTCATTAAGATAAATCTAACTTACAATCTCTTAGCTTTTAAATTAAACAATATATTATTGTTTCTTTAAACAATATATTAATAACCATATAAGATTAGCAAAAGTCTGAATTTACTTATCAGGTGTTTCCTATTTGTTTTGTTCATCTAATCATCTTAGGTTTCTTTTTCAAGATTTTGTATAAGAATATGTAGGTCTAGTTTTTAATGATCATTTCAATAGTTGTTACTAAGTCAAGATAAGCTTTGATCTCATAGTACATTATAACAGAAGATTACCTTATAACATAAGATTAGATTACCTTATATGCCTAAACATTTGTTTAGATAAATTTAAAATTTTAGAATTGGGTACCCAAATTTTATAAATTAGCTGCTCAATTTTCTTTCGTAGCCTAATCCGTATTCAAAAATTGGGTGCCTAAATTTTTAGTACAAATAAAGCTATCGAAGTTAATTAGATGCCCAGTTTGTAAAATCATAAAAAATGATTTTTGGATTTTTTTGTCATTTTCACTGTTACAAAATCAAGATAGCAATTTCAGGAAGATGAGAGTCTAGTTTTGAGAGCCCTACTAACCCCCCTAGCTAATTATTTTCATTATTCCAGGTATGTCTATTTATTTTCTATAATTTTATTTCACTATTTTCTTTTTTTCTTTAAAATTAGGTCTATTTTATTTTTTTTCTCTTCATTATTAATTTTATATTAGTATTTAGATTTGCATTGTATTTACTTTTAAAATTAATATTTTTAAATAAATTTAGTGTGTAAAACATAAAATAGGTAAACTATAAGAAAAAACATAAATTATCATAAGTCAAATTGATACTGCAAACATAAACTATAGGTTCAATTTCAATTCAAAAACATAAGACTTAGATAGAAAACATAAATATCACCTTTAGGAAAAACAATAAAAACAAAACACATTAACATTGGGTAAAACAATAAAAATAACTTCATCCGCAAAAAACTATAAATTTTGAAAATCCTAAACTCAGAAAACCAAAAAATATTAAAAAAATTGTGTTCGTCTCCTATTGTCCTCATGCTCCTCCTTTTCTCTCTCTTTTCATGCCCATTCATCATTATCAAAAAAAGAGATGGAGGAGAGAGAAAGGGAGGAGATAGAAAAAAAGAGGGAGGAGGCAAAAAAGAGAGGAAGGGAGAGAAAGGGAGGAGAGAGAAAAAAGAGATGGAGGAGAGAGAAAAAGAGGGGGAGGGAGTGAAAGAGAGGAGAGAGAAAGGGAGGGGAGAGAAAAAAGAGAGTGAGGAGAGAGAAAGGGAAAAGAGATAAAAATGAAAGTGTCCCTCTCTATTTTTATCTCGCCACCCTTTCTCTCTCCTCCCTCTCTTTTTTCTCTCTCCTCCCTCTTTTTTTCTCTCACCTCTCTTTCTTTTTTATCTCTCTCCTCCCTCTCTTTTTCTTTCTCCTCCCTTTCTCTCTCCTCCCTCTTTCTTTCTCTCTCTGTTCTAGGATCTATATTAGTGATTAAATTCTCATATAAGGATATAGAAATGAACAAATTCACTTGTCATAACCATTCATTAAGATTAATTTAACTTACAATCTCTTAGATTTTAAATTAAATAATATATTAATGTTTCTTTAAACTCTATACCAATAACCATATAAGATTGACAAAAGTTTGAATTTACTTATCAAGTGTTTCCTATTTGTTTTGATCATCTAATTATCTTAGGTTTCTTTTTCAAGATTTTGTATAAAAATATTTAGGGACCTAGTCTTTAATAATCCTTTTAATTACCTCAATGAGTTGTTCTTGAGTCAAGATAAGCTTTGATCTCATAGCTTTGATGTTATAAGCTTTGATCATATAACATAATATTACCTTATAAGATTAGATTACCTTATATGCCTAAACATTTGTTTAGATAAATTTAAAATTTTCCAACTTTTTTATCATCTTCACCAAATCCTTTTTAATTTTAATGTTAACTTATGACATATAAGTGTAAGTCAACTAAGTGAAATCTATATAATTACATAAACTATGGAGTGTAGAAAAATATGATATGGCTTTTGAGTTTGGTGATGATGCATAAAATTCTCATGATGTTTCATATTAGCAGTCATTAAAACTCAATAAGGATTAGCTCATGCAGGTGGATAAGTTAGATTTCATATATACATATATGCTTTATATTAAGATAAATTTAAGCATGCCTAACATTATCAAGATGAACTTATATTAGTGATGATAGGTGTTAAGAGATTACATTTTTGTTCATGTAAATAAGTATTATGGGGGGGATTCTTGATTTAGTGGTGTTCTCTCTTTTCTGCACTTTTCTTTCATTTTCTGCATTAAGAGAAATTTTTAAGTTTCCAAAATTAACTCCACATAACTATGCTACATGGTCCATCAAAATGTGGTATCATTTAATGCACAATGGAGTTTCTCATTATGTAGATGGTACTCTTCCTAAACTAGCAGGTGATAATGTATCAACAAGTGATATTTCAGCTTGGGTGGCAATGGATAGGAAAGCCCTAGGTGATATATGTTTGGGGGTTGATGACAAGATCATGTATCAAATTAAGAAGTGCTCTACATCCAAGGAATCTTGCGATACCCTCAAAAGCCTAAATGGTAAATTTTCTAAAGAGGATGCATTCAAAATTGAAAATGAGCTTGTCTCCTTAGATCCTAAGTCATTTGATTCTATACAAGATTTCATCATCAAGGTGAATGAACTAACGACAAAGCTTACTGATTGTGGGAGTTCTATCAAAGATGACAGATTGGTCTATCTCATACATAACAAGCTGACATTAGAGTATTCCACATTTGTTTCTTCTTTTAAACCCCAAAGACTACATTAGGGTCTATTTATAAGAAAGTCTCCTTTGATGAATATACTAATCTATTGGATACTGAAGAAAAGAAGTTGAAATCCATAGGGATTCTCAAATCACCTAAGTATAAAGCATTGGTGGCCAATAATGAGAGTTCTCAAAATTCAGCTGAACAATCTTCAAATAAAGGAAAGGGTAAGAATAAGAAATGGAAGAACAAATTAGAGGATGTAGAAAAGACAACACCACAATCCAATCAACAAGGCAAGTCTTCCTAAAATTCAAACAAGAAGAGAGAAAACAATAAGGAAAAGAAAAAGTGCACCTATTGCAAGAAAATGGGTCATGAAGAACATGATTGTTATCTTAAAAAGATCAATGATTTGACTAACATCATGAAGAAACATAATGTTCCACTGCCTAATGCTTACAAGGAGAAAGGATCTCTTCATAATCAAAGGGAAAAGGGAAAGTACTCATGGAAAATTCAAATTTTTCAAAGGAATGGATACTTGACTCAGGTGCCTCATATCACATGGGTTCTTCAAAGGATAATTTTTCTTCAATGAAGCAGTCAAAGGTACTACACATCTTCATGGGAGATGATACCAAAATGGAAGTGGAAGGAAAAGGAAATGTGGAAAAGGAAAATGGAGAGTTTAAAGATGTTCTCTATGTTCCAAAACTAAGTTCTAATCTCCTATCAATCTACCAAATCACTCACCTCAAAGATGGACATAAAGTTGAGTTCCTTCCTGACTCAATATAGGCGCATATTCTAAAAGATGATTCCTTGGTTGTAGTGGGGAAAGTGAATCATGAAAAAAGGTTGTATTCTTTCTCCCATTTTGTACTCGAGTCTCCTTCAAAGTCCTTGTTAACACAATCCAATTCTCAAATGCAATTATGACATTAGTGGTATGGACATCTTGCCTTCCGCTATCTTCAGCAACTTTACAAAAATATAATGGTCAAAGGTCTACCTCAAATCAACTTTTCCCATGGTGAATGTTCAACAAATTCAGTGGATATGCATCTAGAGGGAAAGTTATAGAAAGGGAAATCTTCAAGAGCACCAGTTGTTCTACAGATGGTTCACATGGTATTAGCAGGTCCTTTTGCACTCAGTCAGGGTCGCTACATACCTTCGTTGATGACTTTTCAAGATACACTTGGGTCTATTTTCTTCATAGTAAGAATGAAGTGTTGGACAAGTTTATAGCCTTCAAAACTCATGTCAAATAGAAATCCAAGAAAGCCATCAAATTTCTAAGAATGGATAATGGAAGCATGTATGTGAATAGAAGACTAAAAGAATTTTGTAAGATTGAGGGAATTGATCTTCAGACTCCACCAGCATTTAGTTCACATAAGATGGATGTTGCAACTTTGAGGATCCACACTCTTAAGTCTATGGCAAGTTGCATGATACAAGCCAAGTCTCTAGATCCATCACTTGAAGTTGAAGCAATTACTAGTGCCACTTACATTCTTAATAGGTCTCCTCATCTAGCCTTAGATGGAAAGACTCCTTTTGAGGCATGGTGTAGAAAAAAACCTATTGTAACACACTTTAGAGTCTTTAGTTGTCTTGCATGGGAAAATAGATCTTCCACGAGATGCAAGGCATAGTCACCTCAACCTTGTGCTTTCATTGGTTATGAAGATGGTGTGAAGGCATACAGACTATTTGATCTAGAGAACCATTAGATTTTTGTGGAGAAGGATGTACACTTTGAGGAGACATCACCAATCTTGTCCTCTACTCCTCTCTGCACATCATACCATGTGGAAACTGATAGTGACATCAGTGATAGTGCTTCAACAGATTTAGACACGAGGGGTTCTATCGATAGTTGCTTCAAGAGGTCACTACATCAGTTCAATCCACATGCATATATCAGCACAGTGATAGGTCCAACATAGCAAGGTACATCCAATCTTCTAGGTCTAGCTTCAGTGATAGATTTGGGGGATAGTATTGATGATATGCCTTTTCTTCTTGATGTAGTAGCACCTTCTTCAGTTTTCACGAGGGCTCCATCTGACCCTCTTGTTCATTCTCTACATGATTGATCATTACAAGTTGAAGTGATTGTGGATACTTATGACCAGCAGTTGCATTAGTTGCAGAGATAGATAGGTTCTTTAGCTAATTGAGCAGGTTTTAGAGACATCACTTATCAATGGGATTATTTCCACACACAGTGGAAGCGTCTCATTTATACCCTTGGCATTATTTCTTCCTAAGGGGAGGAACACCATTCTGCAGTCTTGGATCAACTTCTTCATCAAAGCAATCACTAGTCAGCATTCTTCTTTAGAGGGGGAGCCTATCTTGTCTCTCCTCCTCTTCTCATCATTCTCTTATGTATATTCTGGATGTATGTCATAATGGGCGAGGGCTTGATTACTCCATCCATCCATACATCATATGTGTTTTTTCATCTCACAAGTTTTCCCTCTTTCTCTACTTTATAAAAGATTGCATTTCATTATGTACATGGGTACCTAACATGGCCTAGTAGATAGGACCCATCATGCATTCCATCCTAGATTTTGTAAGCTTAAGGGCATTCCCCTAAGTTGCACTTAAGGGGTGTGTTGGTGTAAATAAGTATTTACTATTTACAATTACTTAAGTTTACTTAGGTTAATGCATTATTTTATTATTTTGCATTATTTTATTATTTATTTAGGTGAGACACTTAGGAGTTTGCGCACATTTTTGAGTTGTCATGTTGACAACATAGAAGTATGCAACTCTATTTTAGCACATGGTGTCTACAACACTGGAGTTTGCATCATTCACTGAGTTGTCATGTAGACAACACAGTTATTCATGCTCCTAATTTAGCACATGTTATCTACACCACTGATTTGTGTGCTACACCATTGTAGGCTTATCCTCTCATCATTGCACTTACTTCCATACTTAATGGAGGATAACCCATATCTGGTGGACATGTGCTTGGTTGTATGACTTATCATGTTGCTGATTTTTATGCATTCTAGAAGCTCTCTAGAGGCCTTTATAAATAGGCACTCCCAGTGTACTTTCATATGGCATATTGAATGAATATATCATCATTTTGATCATTCTCTCTCTTTGGTCTACTATTGTGCTTGTGTTTGAGTTCCTTGGCCTTGGGTGAATTCTGCCCTAAGGAAAATTCTTAGAATTTTGTGCATATCCATATAAAGTGACCTATGTAATGAATTGTTATGACTTAAATTTATTCATTTTTATCTATTTCACAAAAAGATCTCAATCAATGTTACTCATAACAAATATGTAACCTCTTTATTTTGAATATAAAATAGGTTTCCATTTTTTAAATTAGTACCAACCTAGATGAAAAATGTACTTTATATGCTCTCTCCTTCCTTCCTCTTTCTCTCTCCTCTATTTCTCTCTACTACCATCATCTTTCTCTATTCTCCCTTTCTCTCTCCTCCCTCCCTCTTTCTCTCCTTCCATCATCTTTCTCTCTCCTCCCTTTATGTCTTCTCTCTTCCTCTCAATATCTCTCCTAACATCGTCTTTCTCTTTCTTCCCTTTTTCTCTCCTCCCTTCCTATTTCTATCTCCTCTCTTTATCCTCCCTTTTCTAACATTTAGTCATGTGCATTTAAATTTTTTTATTTTGTAGATGTTCATTTACATTTATGTTTTAGATGTTTTTTATGTTCATTTAATTATATTTAATAATAGTTTAATCTCTCTCCTCCCCTTATTGATATATTTGTAGTTAAAGATGTATTAGATATTTAGATGGTTTTAAAGATGTAATTATATTTTTGTTTTAGATTTAAAGATGAATTATATGACTTTATCCTAGTTTGAACCCTAACCATAATCCAATCCTAACTACATTCACATTACTAATTCTAACCTTGACTAATACATAATCCGAAACCCTTATGCTAATTCTAAAATTGACCCTAAACCTCAAACGCCTAACTAGATAATAACTTAGATTTCAAACTTTATGCTATTAACCTCAATATAGATGATAAATTCTAAATGTAAATGAAAATCATGAACTATTTTAACCCATATCAATGCCCTAACATCAAAGTTGTATTTGTGGTTAAAGACATGTATTAAGATGTTTAAATAGTTTTAAAGACATGTAATTAGATTTTTGCTTTAGATTTTCTTAATTAAATACTAAATGTAAATTTTTATGTTGTATATGTATGTATGTATGTATGTATGTATGTATATATATATATATATATATATATACATGTGTATATATATATATATATACATGTATATATATATATACATGTATATATATATATATATATATACATGTATATATATATATACATGTATATATATATATACATGTATATATACATGTATATATATATACATGTATATATATATATATATACATGTACATATATATATACATATATACATGTACATGTATATATGTATATACATGTACATGTATATATGTATATACATGTACATGTATATATGTATATATATATGTACATGTATATATATACATATAGATATATATATATACATATAGATATATATACATGTATATATATACATATATATATATATGTGTATACATATAATATATATATACATATATATATATATATATTGTATACATATATATAAATATATATGTATATATATGTGTATATATATACATGTATATATATACATACATACATAGATACATACATACATACATATATGTATATATATATGTGTGTGTGTATATATATATACATATACATATATACATATACATATATATGTATACACACACACACATATATATATATGTATATATATATATATATATGTATATGTATATATATATATATATGTATATGTATATGTATATGTATATGTATATATATATATATATGTGTGTGTGTGTATATATATATATGTATGTATATATATATATGACATATTTGGTGAGGACCCACCCCTTCCATCTCCAACCCCACCTCCACCTCCATAGCCTCCCACCTCACCCCCACCTCCATGACCACCTACTCCTCCACCATGACCTACCTTTGAGGAGTTGTGAGAGAGCATGAAGTGCAACATACGTGACCTCATGCAAGATGTTGATACACTTAGGTGTGAGACATATCCCCCCCAGCTACTTCACCTTAAAGATAGCATGCAAGGAATTATAGACAATATTCAGACATTAGATGTTGAAATAGATAGCTTTAAATCATGGAAGGAATCCATGCATGCATTTTATTCTAAAAACCTATCTTATAAATAGGTACATGACTTTAAAATATCAAAACATAATTTAAGAAGATATTTTAAGAACCTGAAAATGGGTGAAGAGAAAAGTGAAAAGAAGCCTCATATTTCTATTAGATGGTGTACACACCCCTAGATATCAAAGCATTTTTGGAGTGGTGGTAGATGGTATTTGACCATCTACCACATGCTAATCATGAGGTACCCATGTGCTTTCTTAATAAATAATGGGTAGAGTTCAAAATGGGTTTAAAACCCATTTATTTTTGTATGAAACCATTTCAAGGGGTCAATAGAGGGATGCCTTACGATGCGTCTAGGGAAAATCTTAGTGATAATACCAAGAATTGGTGATGTCCTCGGCCTCTTGTTCCTCTTCTTGCACTAGTTGTTCTAGTTCATGTCCATCATCAAGAAGTGTCATCTACTCTTAGTTTGTTGAGTACCCTTTTGGGAAATTTAGTATAGAACTGGATGCAAGTGAGGTCTATTCCTAGCCTTAGACACATTTCTACTAGTTGTGGGGATATATTTAGAGGCCCCCAGAGTGATCCAAATACAACATAGAATGTCCAAGGTGGTGAATTGGATGATGAGGCTTATGCTTCTCATGGTGATGGTGATATGATTTTGATGTGTTATCATATGTTGGCATTCTTTTTGTGGAGGAATAAAATCAAGAGTAGTAGGTATAAATTTAATTATAATTTATAAAGTACATAATTATCTACATTCCACATATATAGAATTTTATGAACCTTAATGTATATTGATTTTGAATGAATAGAGGATGGATAATGTTGTTCCTCCTAGGAGACAATATAGCCTTTTTATGAGACCTTCAGTCCTTGACATCCCTCATATGGTATTGAATTTGAATTACACTTAAAATAATGTACATTGGAACTCAAATTTAATAAAATGTGCTAATGCATTCTTTTTGTCTAGTTTTGTAGGGAATGTCATATGTTACACAATTAGGTACTTCTACATGCCTTGATCCACCCACTGATGAGGGGAAACCTCAAATACCTAGGTATGAACTTTTGAAGAAAATTATTTCCATCTAGGTCTTGATATAGTTTATTTTCAAGACCTTCACCTTTTTGCATTTTTGCACATGTCGACACATCCACTAGTGAGGCTCAACCTCAAATACCTATTGTATGTACCTTCTCAATATTATTTTGTTACTATTTATATACATATATGCTTGCTAACTTATACCTACAACTCTAATTCATTTCTGTGTATTGAAATTGTAGGTCATTGGAGTATGTGATCCTTGTGTTAAAAGCATATCTCTAGATCCATCTGTGATATTAGCCATGGCTCAGGTGTGATATGTATGTTTTTATTTCATAAATTTGTATTGTAAATTATGTACTTTTTGATTTATGTACTTTATAATTCATGTATATATCATTTCAAGTCAAGGTTTATGTATTCATGATTTTAGGACAATGTCGCCATGAGAGTTGGTGGGAGTATAAGACTAGACTAGATGGAGGTACACACATCATCCTTTGAGGTCAGTATTGTTATTTGTGCAGGTTAGTATGATCTTTATAATAAAAAAATAGAATTTTCATATTCTTTTGCAAGACTTGAGCACTACCACATTTGGTGGCTATGAGAATGCACCTCCTCCTATCATAGAGGGATGCCATGATCACATGGTAATATTTTAAATAAGCTCATTATTTAATTTTATTCATCAATGATATTATGAAAACCATTCAATTAAACATGCACATGTTGTCTTCTCAGGAAGCCACACTAGGATGTTGCACAGGATGGCCCATAAGATGCCATAGATGTTGTCATGTAGGATGCCCCACATGATGGCACACATGTTGTTACACAAGATGATCCATTTGAGTCCTCTTCATGTAGAGTGAAGAGGGTTTCAAATAAGATAGATTAGGTCTTAGATTTTCATTTTAGGACTTGTTATGAGGGCACCTTTACATATATTTTTATGACACATTTTGTTTATTATGATACACTTTGCATTAGGAAACGTATCTCTATTATATTTTTATGATTTTATACCATGTTATATTTATACAACTTCTTGTCATGTTAGTATATGCTATATTCTTATGTTATCATGTTAGTATGACATATTTTGTTTATTATGACACGTTTTAAATATTATGACACATTTTTTTAGTGTATGGTTGTTCTTATGTTATCATTTTACCTGAGATTGAATGTTATCATACATTAGACCATGCTATATTATGTTTGTACAACACATTTAATAAATAGTATGATGAAATTTTAGATTTCATACATTTTGTTATCATTTTTAATTGACAAATTTGTACAAGCATATCTAATTTAAACTCATATTTAATCAAATGTAAGGACAATAATTAATACATGTTTGAATGTAAAATTAGTGGAAACATAGAGGAGATCATTAAATTTTGACAAAGAATTTAATATCAAGTGCACACCAATAACTTTCAAATAGAATTAAACTCTTATATTTTAAAAAACTTAAGTCATATATTTAAAAAATAAGTGAACTTGTATATTTAAAATATTATGAAGGACATAAAAAGAAGTGAACTCATGTTTTTAAATGTTTACAACATGTTTTTTTTCAAATACAAAATTGGATGAACACATTTGTTCAAAAATAGGGTCCTACAATATAAAAAATGAATTTGTTGAAATGTTAGTAAAAGTATAATTTTATAAGTCTTGTGTGAATATAATGTAAATATGTTTAATGTGCACTGACCATGTAATTTCACAAGATGTTTATTTTAGATACATGACACCATCAAAGATTTCATAAGTTGTACTTGAGCCCTAAGAAATATATAGATTAATACTATTGACAATGTGTATATATAAAAGGAGCACAATAATAAAAAAATACATGTGTATTTTGTAGTCAATCTACTACACCATATATATCCTCTTTCTTTTGCAATTCATCTATGATTTCCTTGTGCTCTTCCATTGAAATTATCCATAGTACCTTATTGATGGATCTTCCTTTGTATCTTTCTAATTTGATATTTGTTGCCACCACAAAATGAGAATAGTGAAAAAAATTATTTAATGATTGGTAGTCTCCAAATGTTGGTAAACCATTTCTTCTTGTCGGGTATCTAGGCAGTCAGGTGTCAACTACAATGACAAACCCAATTAGACACTTGTTGGCATATCAATCATTTCTTGGGTTTCGTACATCTAGCTAGCTAGTACTCAGTATGTTCATCATTTTCATTAGGTGCAGTAACATAATTAACATTTCCTACAAGATAAGATAAAGTACACATACATGTAAATGAATTATATTTATGAAATACATAAATAAATAATATAAATTGAAGTACAATCACAACAAATTGAATTAAATTGTACAAACCAATTTTTATGAGATCTAAAACATGACCATAGTGCTCTAATGCAAATGTAACATTTTGGATTTCATTTATTATATCATCTTCAATGTGTGTGTGAGTAGGTGCTAATGATTTTTGTTTCCATTCTTCTACCCATTCTGTATTCTCGTATTCTTCCCATTCACTTGCAAGATAAAAATGACAAAAACATGCAAACTCCCTAGTCCATATAGTCCAAGTGTTAGAATCAGAACTCCTAAAAAAATGCCATTTAGCTGACCCACTAATTGTATAATAGTCATAGTAATTTACTACAAGGTAGGAGAATCCCCAAAGGAGATGTCCTAGCCCTCAGCAAATAACCACATAGTGGAAACAACTCTTTATTCATATATAATTGATTACATGCAATATGCACAATTGTAAGGGCTTCTGAGTTAGGGCTAGATACAAATAGCAATTACAATATCAGTTCTGCAAGATCTCATAAGATCCAACTTACAATCCAATCTCACCTAGTCCAGATCCACAACTAGAAAAGAACACCAAGAATAATTTTACACTTGTACCCTCAGGTCCACGAAGCAATCCTATAGTTCTCAAGTTGCAACCCTAGCTCTTCAAAATTCACATCCTTTTCTCCAAAATGGAATAAATCATCTATTAAAAATTCTTTAGAATAACCAAGAGGGAGGGTGAATCAATTATTCAATGTCCAAATTTCCTAATAAAACATTTTCACCAAGTATAGTAATCCCATTAAACTTGTTCATTCATGAAAGCTTAAACTTTCCTACTCAGCAAGTTACTGAAAATCAACATGTAAGAATAACACATGAAGAATCAACACATAACACAGTGATTTATGTGGAAACCCAATTTGGAAAAAACCACCAGTAACATGCTACTCAATTCTCACTCTTTTGAAGTGATGCCCTATGAAAGGCTTGCCCTGTTAAAGGCTACAACACACTATTAAATGTGACCTAGTTAAAGGATTTAACCACCCTATTAGAAGTGGGCCTAGTTAGAGGACTTTAGAACATTCACTTAGAATACCACCCTATTAAAGGATTTACAAATTATTGTTAAACCAACCTAAGTCCATAGGAATTTACCCTAACTAATACAATTGTTAGAGAGTAACAACAAGGCCTTTTGACCTGACACAACTCACAACTTAACATGAAAATTTCAAATCTTAGTTTAGCTCTGAACATTTCCTGGCTTTTAGTCTTTATAGTTCTAACAGCTTGTCATCCTTTCAAGCTTTGTCTCCTTGAGTCTCCATGCTCGATGTACCAATGCAATCTCCTATATGGCCACTTATCAAAGTAGAGTCTTTGTGCTCTGTTCTTTCCTTCCTCTCAATACCTTCTTCTTGACACCCTTCAACCACTTTCACAATTTGGCAACCTAGCAACTCTTACTTCTTGGTCTGTGACTCCTTAAATAGAAGTCTAGAAATGCTTTTCTTGCTCAATTCTTCCCTCCTTTAATTTTAGTTTGAATGGATTAGGTAGGATTCAATGAATCTAACCCATCTTGTTCCTTCTAGAAACATCATGAAGAATCCTCCTGAATTTGCTCAAAAATGGTTTACCTAAAATTCTGTGCTACTAGCTCATCATCCTTATCCTCTTCTTGGTTCACAAAATTCAAGGTAACAAATTTGTCGACTCAAATATGGTGAATCTTTGACTTTTCAAATAATGTAGCAACTCGACATCATTGAAATTTTGGTGCTCAACACATACTGTCTTACTTGGCACCAAATATATTTTAGTAAAGTTGGGCACCTACTATGGATTCACTCAGCATCAACTAAGTATTTCTTATGCTCGACACCTAATACTTTGCTTGGCACCTGAACACACTCGGCTCCTTCTATATCACTTGGCACACCCTAGATTTTGCATCTTCTCAGCACTAACTAAAAATTTGTTCAACATGAACTAGCTTTCTTGGCATCCACTAATGAACTTAGTCAAGCTTTGTAGATAGCCTTGTTACAACTTATTCTTCTAGAGTTTTAAAGTGTGGTCAACCTCCATATCTTCAAGTATATTTTCAATACATCATTTTACCAATGTCTTAACTAATCCTTGTACTTCATTACAAAACCATAACTCAACCTTTCCATTAGGTTCTTTTATTATGTCTTGTTGATTAAATCCTCTTCATCAATCAACTAAATGATAGCACTTGGATCTTATAAGCAATTTTCATTCTAGCAAATAACAGTTTTGACATCAGTGACAAAATAATGATTGAAAACATTCTTTATCAACAATCTATCATTTTGCAAACAATCTTCCTTCTTTAATAATGATATTTTCAATCAAATTTTCAACAATCTCCCTCTTTGGCATTGATGGTGAACCAAACTGATCAACTAAGTTATCAAAATGCTAACTAAGTTAAAATAGTAAATCAAATGCCAAAAAGAAAAACTTTGTTCAAAACTATTTATTCTATAGCAGCAACTTTGATCTTCCTTATGACTCCCTCTGAATTCTATAAGCAACTCCCTCTTTCAAAATATTAGGGATATTCTATTTTTCCTATACATTGTCTTCTCCTCTTTTTTTCTACTCTCCTTCTTATTGATTCTTGTTAGCATTGTTTTGTCTTCTCCCTCTGAGTTACTATTTTCTTCTTTCTCCTTCCTTTCTATTATTGTTTAACTTTTTCTCCCTCTGCATATCTGAATAGGTTTTCTCTTCATCTTAACTGGCATTTCTCCTTCTACATGTCTGATTAGTTTTTGCTATTTCAAATTATTCTAGCATCTTGTCATGTAAGTGTAGCATTTGCAGGAACTCCAATTTTCTCCCTCTATCACCTTGCTTGTGACCTGTTTGGAATTTTAGTACTTTGATTACTTCAGGCAGAATCCTAAAGTAAATATCCTCTACATTAATTTGTAACCTTTCAACAATCAACTCATTTGATGTAGGGTTGTCTTGTTGTTTCTCAAACAACCTTGGCTACGGGTATCACCCCTAACTTTCCTCTAACATACTCAAATGTATCTTTAGGTAGTTCTTTTTTGAAGATGTTAGCAATTTGTTCCTTTGAGTTGACATATTCCCTCCTCACTTGCTTGTCTTCCATCAATTCTCTTACATATTGATACTTAATTACAATGTGCTTTGTTTTGGCATGCATCGCAAGATTCTTTGATATGTTGATGGCACTTGTGTTATCACAATAGAGTATCACGGGTTCAGTTATTTCTTCCTTCATACCTTGCAACAAATGTTTGATCCATACAATATTGGTGCAATTGATAGCAACAGCAACATACTCAGCTTCTATTGTGGAATGTGAGGTACAAATTTGCTTTTTACTAGTCCAAGTGACTAATATTTTACCTAGAAAAAGTACTCCTCCACTAGTGCTTTTTTTGTCATCAATATTACTTCCCTAGTCTACATCAGTGTAGGCTTTCAACTCAAAATTTTCACTCTTCTTGTAGTATAAACCAAAGTCATCTATTCCATTTAGGTACCTCAATATTATTTTTACCACCATATGATGATTTTCTCTTTGGTTTGCAAAAAGTCTAGCCACTATTCCAACAGCTAATGCAATGTCTAGTCTACTATGCAAAACATATTGCAACTTTCTAATCATTAATCTATACATTGTCTGATTTACTTCAGCTAATTCATCATTCTTGGATAACTTATGTCTTGTTACCATTGGTGTACTGACTGGTTTTGAGTCTTCTAAACCAAATGTCTTAAGTATCTCCTTGATATATTTTGATTGGGTCACAAATATGCCATACTTTAGTTGATGTACTTGTAATCCAACAAAGAATTTGATTTCTCCAAACATTGACATCTCAAACTCAAGTTTCATCTGATCAGTAAAATCTTTGCATAGAGCATCTTTTCCTCCAAATATTATATCATCAACAAATATTTTAAATATCAAAATATCTTTACCTTTTTCTGCCTTGATATATAGATTGTTGTTATCATCTATTCTCTCAACTCCTATCTTCACAAGATATTTTTGTAGTCTCTCATACTATGCTCTAAGTGTTTGCTTCAAACCATAGAGTGCTTTATGAAATTTGCAAACTATATCTTTGTTGTTTTTATCAAAAAATCCCTCCGGTTGTTCTATGTAGACTTTGTCTTCTAGTATGCCATTCAGAAAAGTAGACTTTACATCCATTTGGTAGACTTTAAAACCTTTGTAAGAAGCATATGCAAGTAGTGTTCTCACTCCTTCCATTCTTGCAACAAGGGAAAATGTTCCCCCATAGTCCAATCCTTCTTCTTGTGCATAACTTTTGCAAACTAGTCTAGCCTTATTTCTTGTGATCTCACCATTTTCATCTAGCTTGTTCCTAAATACCCATTTTGTACCAATCACATTCTTATCAACTAGTCTTGGAACTAGGGTCCAAGTTTTGTTTTTCTCTATCTAATCTATCTCTTCTTCCATTTCTTTATACCAATTATCATCTTGCAGTGCATCTTACACTATTTTGGGCTCAATCTTGCTTAGAAGACATCATTCATTCCTTAGTCTATTCCTTGTCATTGGTCTAGCTTCCTTGTCTCTAATGATTTTTTCTGTAGGGTAATGTCTTCTCACATATTTAGAAAACCTCAGTTATGTCCTTCTTTCCATGTTTGATCCTTTAGCTTTAGAGTCACTGTGCACATCTCTTTCTAGTATTCATTATCTCTCCCATGTGTACTAATTTCAAAATTAGAATGTGCATTTTCTTCATTTTGCAACTCAACTTCTGAATGTAGCTCAGCATTCACTAGTTGTGACTCAGCTGATACTAGAACTTGTTGTTGATTCCCAACTTGATTGGTAGCTTCATCTTCATTAAACATTCCTTCATAGAAATATATAAAGGATTTGTATTCCTCTGGTTTCTTGATTTCATCATCTTGAACTTTGGCATGCTCATCAAAATTTACATTTGCACTCTCCACAATCTTGTTGGTGTTCATATTCAAACACTTATATGCTTTACTTCTAGTAGAGTATCCAAGGAATATGCCTTTATTACTCTTTGCATCAAACTTCCCATTTCTAGAGTCTTTAGGAATATAGCATTTACAACCAAATACTATTAAATGGTTTACATTGGGGGAGTGACTATACCATAATTCAAAAGGTGTTGTATTTGTATTTTTCTTGACTTCAACTCGATTCAAAGTTATAGTAGTACTTATAGCTTCTCTCAAATACTATAGAGTAACATTGTTCTCCATCATTAATGTTCTGGCATGGTCTATTACTAATCTATTCCTTCTCTCTATAATGCCATTCTGTGGGGGAGTTCTTGGTGCTGATGTTTATCTTTTGATTCCTTTATCATTGCAAAATGTCTCAAATTCTTTTGATGTAAACTATCCTCCTCTGTATGATCTTAGGCACTTTAGGCTCTTTCTTGTTTCCTTCTCAACCCTAGCCAAATACCACTTAAACATTTGAAATTCATTAGATTTTTTCTTTAAGAACATGGCATTCATCATCCTATAGTAGTCATCCACAAATAGCATTATGTATCTATCTCATTGGTAGCTTTGCACTTCTATTCGGCCACATAAATTAGTATGCACTAATTCTAGTACTTCTTTGGAAGTGTAGGTTTTACTTTTGAAACTTGACTTAGTCATCTTTCCTACCTGACATTGTTTGCACATTATATTTTTAGGCTTCTTTAGTTTAGGCAAATCTCTAACTTTCTTCATTTTGTTGATACTAATCATATTATCAAAGTTGACATGATGCAGCCTTTTATGACACAGCCATACATCATCATTTTTTTCCAATAAGATAGGTTGCATCTTCCATATCTAGTCAAAATAGATTACTCCTAGTTTTTTCACCTTTTCCTATTAGATTCCAATCAGTGTCATAGATTTTGGTAGTTTTGTTTCCAAATTCTACTTTGCAACCTATATTGCCTAGTTGTGACACACCCACCAGATTGTAGTTTAAACCTTCAACATAGTATGCATTACCACATGAAATTTTCTCTATAAGTTTAATATAACCTTTTCCTTTTATTAAACATTGAGCATCATTTCCAAATCTAACACTATTTCCATCATACTGAGTAAAGGTAACAAACTTACTTTTGTCTCTTGTCATGTGATGTGAGCATCCAGTGTCTATGATCCACCTGTCATTTTTGTTCACACAAGTTACTAGTGTTGTTGCCTCATATTCATCTAACTCATCCTCCATGGCTACATAGACTACCTCATCATCATTTTCATCAGAATCCTCTTCTTCAACAATGTAGCACTTTTTGCCTTTGACTTTGCAATCTCTGCTATCATCTTCTCTTTTGTTCTCATTCTTGTTGCCTTCTCTATAGTTCTTCTTCTATGTGCATCTTGTAGCAATATGTTCTACTTCATTACAATTAAAACAAATGATAGGAAGCTTGTCTTTGAATTTACCTTTACCTCTATGAAATCTTCTAGCCAACAATGCTTCTAATTATTCAACATCTTCTTCATCTGTGCTACTGTCATTGGTTGCATATTTTACCTTTTTCTTCTTTTTTGCTTTCACCTCCTCAGTATCTTTCAATGATATCTTGGCCTTGAAAGAAAATTCAAGGTTCTTAGGTTTGTAGTTATCAAAGTTGGACAACTTGAATGCAGTGAGTCTTCTCACTATACCTTCAAAAGTTAGTGTGTTTCCTATAACACATCTTAATTCTTATATGGCTAAAACTCCAATAACATAGATAGGAAGAAAGGTCCTTAAGAATTTTCTATTAATAGTGTCATCTTCTAAATGACCACCCAAACTTCTTATTGCACTTACTACTTCTTTCATTCTAGAGGCATATTGAGCAGCATTCTCACCTTCCTCCATTTTCATGTCATCAAACTTTCCTCTGAGGCTTTCTCTTTTTGCTCTTTGAACATTATAATCTCCTTCATAAATATCAATCAAGGCTTTCCACATCTTGAATGTAGAATCACATCCCTTGATTTCATCAAATTCAACATAGTTGAGGGCAAAGGCAATCTCCAGCATTACCTGATTGTGCTCCTTCTTTTTCTTCATAAATTCTAAAGTGGGTATAGTTGGATCAACATGTTCTACTTTAATTGAGGTTTTTACATGGTCACTTATTGATCCAAGGTGTAGCTTCATTAATTTTTTCCATGCAGTGAAGTTATCTCTGTTGAGCTTAGGAACTTCTCTCTTGGACATCTTGATCTTTTTGCTTCTAGTACTTTTAAACTAAATCAACAAATGGCTCTGATTCAAATTGTTAGAAATGCTTTAGAATAAATGAGAGCGGGGTGAATTAGTTATTCAACGTCTAAATATTCTAATAAAACATTTTCACCAAGTATAGTTTTTCCATTAAACTTGTTCATTCATGCAAGCTTAAACTTTCCTACTTAGCAAGTTACTAAAAATGAACATGCAAGAATAACACATGAAGAATCAACACATTACACAGTTATTTACATGGAAATCCAATTTAGGAAAAACCACCAGTAACATGCTACTCAATTCTCATGCTGGAAAAACCACTTGGAATGCCACCCTATTAAAGGATTTACAAATGGTTGTTAAACCAACCTAAGTCCATAGGATTTTACCCTAACTAATACAATTGTTAGAGAGTAACAACAAGGGATTTTGACTTGATATAACTCACAACTTAACTTGCAGATTTCAAATCTCAATTCAGCTCTCAACATTGCCTAGCTTTTAGTCTTTGCAGTTCTAATAGCTTGTCCTCTTTTCAAGCTTCATCTCCTTGAGTTTCCATGTAGTGCCTACCCTCGTTCACATCTTTTCTGGACATTGTTGTTATTATCAAACTTTGATAGACTAGTTTTATGTTGATGGATTAGTGGTATTATTTTGACACTATCAGACATTATGTTATAGATTCAGTGGTTATATGATGAGATCAATTGGACTTTACATTTCATACATACATGATGATCATTATACTATTTTTGGCTATTGTTGATGATTAGTTGATGGTTATTATCTCATGCATTTTATTATGGATACTTACCCCATACTTGCATGTGTATAGTGTGCGTGTTTTCTTATTGTATGGCATTTCTAATGTGGTTAAGGAAGGGAGTCGTAGTCATTTGCTTAGTCGGGATCTACACGATGCACCACTTCCTGCCATTATCTGTTTAGCTTAGCATTATATATATATTGAATGTACATGCATGGTTTTTCTACAGGTTGCAGGTACTGGGTATCGACTTCCCTGAATTGCCAGGATGAGCGTACCCTATTATACTATCTCAATGATAAGAGAAGGGAGATAAATTCTCAAGTCCAAATCCCAAACCTTTAAACCAATTGTCCTAGTGAGGTAGGACAAGTATCTAGATATTTTACCCACTGAATGTGTCGGATGACATAATTCGTGGTTTTTAACCCTTTAGACTGATTTTGAGTGATTTTCTCTATGATGGGTTTTCATATTTTATCTTGAAAGTCTATCGTGAATTTTCTATTAATTAAGTCTTAATAAATAGATTTAATTAATAAATTAATTATTTGAGAAAATTAATATAAAATATCATGTTATTTGATATTTTGATTATAATTAATTGAATGGGAATTAATTGAGGAAAAAGAATTAAATAAAAGGAAATTAGAAATTAAAATTAATAATAATAATAAAGTAATAAATAAATAATAATAATAAAAGTTATAAAAATTAATATAAAAGCTATAAATATTTAAATAGAAATTATATAAAAAGTAAATTGGAGTTATAAGCTTGCATGGGAATTAACGTACTTCTCTATTTCTCATGTGTCAACAACATGGGGGTTAGTGCATCAATTAAACACATGGTATCTACAAACCTATGGCTCATCTTGAAGGTTGGAAAAGACCCATGCTTAGTTGGTGACACCTTCTAGCTATTTTTAGAAGCATTCTAGATGTTCCCTTAAAGCTCTTTATATTCAAGCATTCATAGAAGCTTAGAGATAGCATTGGGAGAGCAATTGGAGCGTTGGAGGACTCAAGAATTTTGAAGAAGGGAGGAGCTTGCTCTGCAGATTTTCTGAGGAAGAGCGATTTAGCATCAAAATCCGGGTAGATTCTTGTGATTTTAATTATGCTATTTTCACATCACGCATTCCCTGTCTTCTTCGTGTCTTCCATATGTCTTTTGAGAAGTTTCATATTTATATGCATTCTCAATATGGGTAGATTAATTTATTGGAGAATTTTATATGCATTCTATAATGCAAATATTTTGTTCCTAAATTGTAGTTATAATCTTTGTGGAAAAGAAAAAAAAAAACATACATGGTTATATATTTAGATTAGCATACATATATATATATATATATATATATATATACTGATATATATATATATATATATACTGATATATATATATATATATATACCTATGTATATTTATATATAATACACCGAATGAGCGATTGATAAATCACAGTGGAGAAGTTTAATAAATTGCATTGTGATTCACATTGCATGAAACAATGTATATAATGAAACACCGTGGGCACGAATTGTACCCACGCTTGCGGAAGGCAGAGACCTACCGTCACAGGTCTGCAGCAACAGGGGTACCATGTACCCGCTGTTGGCGTAGTGCCTGCGATCATAGGTACTGCGTATCCCAGCAAGTGTTTGGGGGGTTAATTAATGTTAACGTGATGCAAAAATAAACGTTTATGTTAAAACGTTTAAAAAACAATCTATTCTCATTGCTATATAATATGGTGTCAATCGAAATTGTTAAATCAATTTTATGAAAATGTATTAATATATTTACATATGTATGTATGTATGTATATATATATATATATATATATATGTATGTATGTATGTATGTATGTATGTATGTATGTATGTATGTATGTATGTATGTATGTATGTATGTATGTATGTATGTATGTATGTATGCATGTATGTATGTATGTAATATGTAAATATGTTATTTATAAGTTTAAGTTATTATTAGTTGATAAATGATTTATATTGAAGGTTTATTTTCATACAGGTGACTCTTTAATAACTTTCAACTATTTAATAATTTAATTGTTTTAAATAAGGAATTAATAGTTTGGTGGGGGATGTATCAAATAAATATCATAAATTGGAAAATGGATTTTTAGTTCTGTTAAGGAAAACTTATATCCAAAAACAATATATGTGTTCCTCCATTCATTCTTTAAACTTGGAAACTTAAATTGAGAGCTCTACATTTAGATTCAAGTTGTAAACTTGGTAAAACCAAAACATGTGTTTGCGTTGTGTATTCTTTGAGCTATTGTTTTGGGTTTTGGGTTGACTAGTGTTGACCAGTATAGGACGTCTACCAGAGGCTTGGGGGTTATGTGATTGTGGTGACATGATGATGTTTTAATCTCGATCTTTATAAACCCAACCATGGTTATGTGATGGAATGCTCTATGTATTGGTTGTGATTACTGATTGTTATAGTTGAGATTCTTATGTATGAGACACTTGACTTAACCATTATTTTGGTCATCGATCAGTTACCCTTGGTTATTTTCTAGTCACCATGATGGGATTGTAATGTGGATTTATTTTTTATGATGTCATGTTGTGACATGTTTGACTCAACCATTTTTGGAGTCTTTGATCAGTATGATTGATATATATATATATATATATATATATATATATATATATATATATATATATATATATTGGTTATTGAGAACCATTGGATATTTGATTATCAGTGATACTTCAGTTGCCAATAGAGAGCTATTGTGTTCATGATTTTCTATGGATGTTAGCTCATGGAGATTTGATGCTTTTATGCATATTTGATGATTTTATGGATTATCTTTTGTGATTTTGAGACTTATGATTCCATGAGCAGTAGGGTAGGATATCTGCATGTAGTGACAGGAAGTGGCTTGCAATGGGGTCTGGGGCCCTAAGAGGTTGCCAAGGTAACTCATTGTAAGTTGGATTAATAAGTGATAACATTCACACCTAATACTAACTGAATGAACCTAAAAATATAAGTGTTTTGTTCTCGCCCATGCCTTAAGTGCTTGTACAGGCTAGGATGGGAGTAGTGAGACGCATGGTTGCGACCTTGCATTCCATAGTATGCCTCATCAGTATGAGAGGATACTAGTGGCCGCATGAAATCAGTATGGACCCGCGGAGTTTAGCTAACTACCAAGGTAACTTGTACGTGATAATTGCGATGACACTTTCCTGCTTGCATAGTAGGTTCCTACATGTCATTGTGTGCCTCTGGGATTAGATGTCAGACTTTGTGTTTGGAACCTTTGAGTTAGTATACTTTTAGGATTCCTAGACTTAAAGAGATATGTGCTATGTGATTTTGATAGCCTGTTTGGGACTTGAGATTATCTCCTTAGCACGGTGGGAGTGGACCACTTAGGTACCACGCGGTTGGGTGGTAGTGTATTTTTCACTCTTATCATTTTGAGATTCATTGAGACATCGTGGCTGATGTGTCCTTCATGATGGTGGATATGTATCCTTTTTCGTTGATGATTAGCATATGTTAGATGATGTTATCTTATGCTTTTATTTGCATGTTAGATTACTTCTACATATGATGTTGTATTTATTAGGAGTGACATTCCTACTATGTAATATCGATGATCTCTTCGGTGATTTGGAATGTTACACACGGAGGGATGGCTAGGATCCACGATGGTCTAATGATGCTATTAACGGTTGGGAGGAACCGTGCACTTAGTTTATTATGTTTGATCTTTATGATGGATGCATATATTTTCTATGATGTTGTATCATGTGATTATCTCTACTTTGATGTATCATGGATTAGAATAGGATGATGTACCTTATTCTATGTATGTATATTCTTTTGAGCTTGTCATACCTTGTGACATGTACAGTGGATGATTGAGTATTTGAAATGTAATGTATAAACATGGGACTTATCATTATTGTTTCATATGGATGTTGTACTAAATGGATTCATGTATGTAATTCAATGTTAAGGGATCTTAATGAATGTAATCTATTATTTATGTTACATTCCATGCTTGATATACCAGTGCAATATCCTATATGGCCACTTATCAAAGTAGAGTCTCTGTGCTCTATTCTTCCCTTCCTCTTGATGCCTTCTTCTTGACACCCTTCAAACACTTTCACAATTTGGAAACCCAACAACTCTTGCTTCTTGGCTTGTGACTCCTTAAATAGAAGTTTGGAAATGTTTTTCCTACTCAATTCTTCCCTCCTTTAATTTCAGTTTGAATGGATTAGGTAGGATTCAATGAATCTAACCCATATCTTGTTCCTTTTAGAAACATCGTGAAGAATCCTCCTGAATTTTCTCAAAAATGGTTTACCTAAAATTCTATGCCACCAACTCATCATCCTTATCCTCTGGTTGGTTCAAAAAATTCAAGGTAACAAATTTGTTACCTCAGATCTGGTGAATCTTTGACTTTTCAAATAATGAAATAGCTCAGCATCATTGAAATTTTGGTGCTCGACACATACTGTGTTACTTGGCACCAACTACATTTTACTGATGCTCAGCACCTATTGTGAATTCACTCGGCATCAACTAAATTTGTTTGATGCTCGATACCTATTACTTTTCTTGGCACTTGAACATGCTCAGCTCCTTTTGTATCATTTGGTACACACTAGATTTTGCATTTTCTTGGTACTAACTAAAAATCTTCTTAGTATGAACTAGCTTTCTTGCCATCCACTAATGAGCTTAGTCAAGCTTTGTAGAAAGCCTTGTTATAACTTATTCTTCTAGAGTTTCTAAGTGTGGCCAACCTCTGTATCTTCAAGTATATTGTCAATACATCATTTTACCAATGTCTTAACTGATCCTTGTACTTCATTACAAAACCATAACTCAACCTTTCCCTTAGGTGCTTTTGTTACATCTTGTTGATTAAATCATCTTCATCAATTAACTAAGTGATAGTACTTGGATCTTATAAGAAATTTTCATTCCAGAAAATAGAAGATTTGACATCAATGACAAAAAAATGATTAAAAACATTCTTTATCAACAATCTATCATCTTGCAAACAATCTTTCTT
Organism: Cupressus sempervirens; assembly: GCA_028749045.1. NCBI lineage: Eukaryota > Viridiplantae > Streptophyta > Pinopsida > Cupressales > Cupressaceae > Cupressus > Cupressus sempervirens. The sequence continues at coordinate 259,900,323 of CM053791.1, read as the reverse complement.
CTTTAATAATGATCTTTTCAATCAAATTTCCAACATCATCATGCCTAAAGATGGTACAAGACCCCTTCTTATACCCAACTAGCAAAAAGAGGGGTAAAAATTTATTAAGACAGAAAGGAATACAACAAGGAGAGCTCGACAAGGAGCTTGATCCTGAGCAACAAGATCATCAAATTCTTGCACCATCTCAAAGGACAGTTGCCCTCTATCCCTAATATTCCAACCTGAATCATGACTAGAAGCCCATTTGGCTAAACAATCAGTAGTTCTATTCCATTCACGAGGAATATACATGAACCTAATGAACTGAAAAGAGGAAGAGAAGAAAAGAATCTGCTTAACAACAGTGGCCAGCTGCCAACTAACATCCTCAAGCTCTTGCGAAGAAAGCATGTTCACCACCACCTGGGAATCAGACTCACAAATAATCTTACTCCATCCTCGCAAGCAACACTGTTCCACAGCATATAAAATAGCCTGATCTTCCATGAGATTGTTAGTATAATCACCCTTATGAACTGAGAAGAAAAATTTAACATCCCCAGAACTACAACGAGCCACTCTGCCAATACCAGCCGAACCAGGATTCCCACGGGAAGAACCATCAGTGTTAATTTTCAGAATTCCACAGGGAGGAGGAGTCCAGTGCCCATCCCGGTTAACCTGACCCTTCCTCTGATGGTGAAGCTGCCTAGACATAGAAGGAAACCTATGAGCTGCAACCCCATCCTGCAGATGAAAATTGAGGCGATTACAGATAGCAAGATCAACCAGATCCATACCCCCATCAAGCTCACACTTCACAAGAATAGTTTCCTGAAGAGAATGTGATATTTTCCACCAAAGATGCAAAACACCAAGCTGAACATCTTGGAATATGTGATGATTCCTCTCCAACCAAATATGCCAAAGCATGAAAGATGGGCCAGCAATCCAAGCAGCATGGAGAGAAGAAGACTTGGAGGGAGCACTACCCAAGCGGGCCCAGAACTCAGGCAAAGAGGAAGCATGCCGACAAGAGCAACTCCAAGCGCTCCACCAAAGGTGCCATATCTGAGTAGAATAGGAGCAATGGAAGAACAGATGGGAGACAGACTCCTCTCCATTACCACACAAAACACAATAAGAGGGGCCCTGAAATCCACGTTTACAAAGATTATCCCAGGTAAGACAATGGTTGTGAGCCACTAGCCACATGAAAAAATTGCACTTGGACCAAGAAACTTTATTCCAAACTTGCTTCCACCAAGGGACCTCAGCATCCCCAAATAATTGTCTAGTTATCTCCTGATACCCAGCAGAGACATGATATTTACCAGATAAGGTACCGCCCCAAGCCAAAACATCTGGACCAAGCAAAGAAGAACACTCTCTAGAGGCCAAAATTTGAGAAAGCTCCTGATGATCCATGTCTATACCTCCAGGAGGCCAATCAGAGGAATGCTTCCATCTGTAACCAACAACAGGTCCCAATTGATAAGGAGTCTTGTAATGAGCCACTTTATCCCATCCAGCGGCAAGAAAAGAGTCACAAAGAGGTTGAAGATGAGGGTATATGGATAAAATGGAAGGGAATCCATCCCAAGCATCAGACCAAAAAAAAGCCTGAGAACCTCCTTTACATATCCAGAATAGACCCCTCTTCACCAACATCGCACCTGTCTTCAAAGTATGCCAAACCATTGAGCCACGACCTTCAAGAGGAAGAGAAGAAATAGAGCAAGGATCAACACCATGAAAATATTTATGAGTGATAATACGAGCCCAAAGTTGATCTTGTCCAGAGCACCATCGCCAAAAAATTTTAGCAGCCAAAGCTTGACTATTCAATAGAGCAGATCGAAGACCAAGACCACCCTCCTTTTTAGGCCTACAAACAGTTGCCCAATTAACCAAGCTCCATTTAGTACTATGCAAATTACCACTCCAAAGGAATTGTCAAGAAAGAGCATCAAATTCCTTGAGAAATTAAATAGGTGCAGCATGAACCATGCTTCTATAAGTAGGAAGAGCTTGGATAACAGCTTGAAGAAGAGTAACCCGGGCAGTAGTAGAAATCCATCTATGAGTCCAATGATTTACCTTATCCTGAAGCTTGGTAATCAAATTTTGCCAGAAGAGACGTGGCTGCCTAGAAACAGCAATAGGAATGCCAAGATAAGTCAAAGGAAGTGAACCTATCTGAAACCGTAGGATACCAACAATCATGTGCTGAATAGAATCAGGAGTGTTAAAAAAGTAAATGAAAGATTTGTGCTCATTAACTTGCTGGCCTAAAGCTATAAAATAAACATCCAAAGCATGTCGAAAGGCTTTAGCTTCCTTGATCCTAGCAAGATCAGCAAGAGCAGAATCATCAACAAATTGAAGATGGGAAAGAGAAGGTAAGCTATTACCCCACCACCAGCCTTGAATAGAATTCTGGGACACCTGATGCTTAATGAATCTTCCCAAGCCTTTAGCCATGATGATGAATAGATATGGGGAGAGAGGGTCACCCTGGAGGAGGCCTTTAGAAGCACCAAATAGTTGTGAAGGCTGACCATTAATAAGAACAGAAAAAGAGGCAGAAGTAACACAACTCATAATTCAACTCACCCAATCAGAGTTAAATCCAAAAGAAAGAAGAATACTCCTTAGGAAGCTCCATTTAACTCAGGCCTTAGCCATATCCAGCTTAAAAAACATGGCTCTCTCCCTTGAAGTAGCCATAGAGTGAATAGCCTCAGTAGCAATAACCACCCCATCCAAAATTTGTCTGCCAGCAACAAAACCACCTTGTTCTTCTGAGATAATAATGGGAAGCCACCTTTTTAGTCTCTTAGCAATCAACTTAGTAATAACTTTGTAAACCAGATTACATAAGGCAATTGGTCTAAAAAACTCCAATTGATTAGCACCCTCTCTCTTAGGAATAAGAGTCAAGAATGTAGAGTTCAAAGCTCGAAGCATCTGCTTGCTAGCATAGGATTCTTTAACCACCTCCAACAAATCATGATTAATGATGTCCCAAAATTCCTGAAAGAATTCAACTGGAAAGCCATCAGGACCAGGAGCCTTCCCCTTAGGCATGCCAAAGACCACCTCCTCTAGCTCTTCCAAAGAGATAGGATGCATGAGATAATCATTCATTTCCTGAGTGATAAGGGAAGGAATACAGGACAAAATAATATTTTCTTCATTATCAGCAGGAGGAGAGTCCTCAGAGAAGAAGGTAGAGAAGTACAAAATAGCCTCCTGGAACAAAGTTGGCAAGGAATTCAATTGGATACCTTGAGAATTAACCAAAGAAAAGATAGTGCTCTGATTTCGGCGAGATTGCACTATTTTATGAAAAAAGGCAGTGTTTCGATCACCTTCCTAGAGCTAATCAACTCGAGCCTTTTGCTTCCAAAAAATTTCCTCTCGAAGTTCCGATTCTTCTAGAGCTCTAGAAGCAAGGGATTTAGCCTGGCCAAGATCCTCTAAGAAACCTCAATCTCTAATCTCCCTTGTGATGACATCAAGATTTTCTTGAGCAAGCCTCTTCATAAAGTGAAGGTTCCCAAAGCATTCCCTATTCCATATCTTGAGCTGCCTTTTAACATATTAAAGCCTTTTAGAAAATGAGAACATTGCAGTACCATATGCAAGAGCACCATCTTTCCACCAACAAA